>JAPTHA010000023.1:14439193-14458026 GCA_029814585.1 Gymnapogon annona | reverse complement strand
AATTTTAATGTGAATTTTTATGTTTTGTTGTTGGTGAAATTACAGAAAAACAAACAAGAAATCAGTTTTCTCTCATTATTAGGGAAAAACGCAGTCCTCGAACCTCAAAAACAATACAATCAGAGTTCCATACCTGCATAACGGCGCTGTTTATCCGATATCTGCCTATATGGATCATATCACGGACTCATCACAGACAGGATATCCATCATATCACAGACACGTCACTGGCAGTTGAGTTACTGGAACTGAATTAATGTCCGTGATTTGCTGATCGGTGATGCTTCCATTTGCGGAGAGACGTGTGTCTTTCATTTTCTGTATTACCTCGGTTTTTTTCTTAATCCAAAAATAGCTGCTCTGAGATTTTCGTGAAACAGCCTTGTTACTGTTGGCATATTTGTGTTTATCATTTCTGCTCCTTTTGACTTTATTTCTGCATCGGGGTGCGGTGGTTGTAAACACCTGCCGGCGCTGAAACGTGTGTCGCAGGTTATGACGCAACTCTTCGTTGACGGAAATATCGAAATGTTATATTTATTCTAAACATTTTACAACATTGGAAAACGCTAAGAATGTTTGTGTCATCTTTGTCCTCCTACAGAAACCATATTAAAAATATAAAAAATATATCTCCCCACCATATTTTTCCATTTTCATATATTTTTGAAAATGCTCCAGGGAGTCGCAAGGAAGGGGCTAAAGAGCCGCATTCGGCTCCGGAGCCGCAGGTTGCCGACCCCTGGTCTATACCTAATATTTATAGTAGAGGTGACTTCATCTGTGGTTCAGTCTATACTTAGTATTTAAAGTAGAGGCGACTCCATATCTACACAGATTCCTCTGTAACTGCTCCTCAGTACATCATACATGTGAGATTAAAGATATGCAGACGTATTAACTTTGCACTTTGTAACCCAAACAACAATGATCAATCAGAAAGTAAATCTCAAAATGTGGTAACTGCTGTAACTTCCATCTTGCAAGCGTTTGGTGAAAAAAAAATCTCAATCTATGTTGACAGCCATCACATCACAAACCATCATCACCTAAATCCATGCATCTAGTTCATCAGAAACCCTTTAAAGTTGGTCTCTTTTCATCTGAATGGCTTCCGTGTGTTTGCTTGGATCTTGCCCATGATACAGCTGGTACTAGCTTATTCATGTACCGGGCAGTCACATGATAACTGAAAACAGATTTGGACACGCAGTAAGCATGGGCATTAAGTGTGCGTCTTTGTAGAAAACTGTGTCGTTTTTAACCGTTGCTTCTTTAAAGACGTGCTGCACTGAGTGTGTGTGTTTCTTAGTCGTCTCTCTCTCTTCTCCGTGTCACTTTGTACAAGATCAGAAGTTGCCCTCATCTGCTACAAATACACCAGCTTAAATTAAGTGTATCCTGGCCAGACATGAAAAAAGTTGCATACACTGAAGTAGGACAGACTTAATCATATCCAGATACAACTGAAAGGCCTCGGATTCACCCAGAAATATGATGAATAAATAATGTGAATACCTCCAAGTCTCTTGCTTAAAGTATAGCGGTGTTTGTCATATAGACTTTGGTAAATCTGATATATTTTCCCATAGTTTTTTTTTTTCCAGTACATTAGAGATAAAGTTACTCAGACGATACAGGTAGGATCTGAAACAGTGTCCTTCATCAAGATGAGCCAAAAGTGCAGGCATGCAGAAAAGTACTATATATCACATTGGGTTTTAGTTCCCTCTTTGAAGTATTCCACATGGGAATCAGACAGGACGTGAAGGCCAAGGGAAGTTTCGCTTCTATCATTTTAATATACACAGCATTTATTCTACACAGTGTATTAATTACTTTCATAGAGACGGGATCCATACCTGAACAGTTGACACCAGTGAATAACACAAGATACTGTAATAGAATAGGACAAACCAAAAAAATAACGTTAACATAAGTGTATTTAACTCTAGTTTCTGATCAGAGATACGATTACTTTCCCTTAAGCCCCTGATTTAAAACTGCATATTTTAATACCATTGTATGGTATGTTATGCTTTTATTTGAGAAGGTACAGTGTACAACAGTGCATAAAACAATAAACATAGTCGAAAGGAGAGATGCTGGTTTCAGGTTGTAGATAAAGCTAATTTCCACCTGTAGTCCTTGGACACACTGATGTTAGAGGGTTTGGGTGTGTAGGTTAAATACACAGAGTAACGTGTTCATACACAACAGGAGAGGATTGATTTACAAAGACTAGTCTTGTTTCCTGTATGATCTGGCCAGAAAATTTACCTACTTGTCATTTGTGATCTATAGCAATTTCATGCACTTCAAGGGTTTTGGAGTTTTTATCCGATTAGTTTCTTCAAAAATAACAAAATTCACCTAAAAAACTAAGTGGTACGACTCCTCTGCTATAAAACAAAGCCCTCTTTACTCTTCCGGTGCTTGTTTTATTCTAATTTGATGCTGTAAAAAACAAAAGGTCAAGGAGAAACTGGGTCTTGTTACCAGACAGAACCTGACATTGCTTTTGTGCTTCCATAGACACACAGGTCACGTCTCTGCAATGTTTAAATACATGAGTGAGTCCTCTGTTCAGTGTGAGAGTTGCATCAGTGTGTTTCCACGCTGCTACATGGAATAACAATAAGGCACAATGGTGAAATGATCCAAAACACTAGTCTGTTGAATTCACGTAACATCCCCATTTTCACAGGGTCTGAACCAGTTCTACAACATCTGCCTGTTGTCTTCCAGAACCCGGAATCTCTGGACTCGTCCATCCAGAGTGCCCTGTCGGCACTCTTCCCTCCCTTCGAGGTGACGGCGCCCATCGTCCTCAGCCAGCTGTTTCGCACTATTGAGGAACGTTACCACGGTGATGCATTGCAGTGCCTGCTGGACTTCCTCATCCCCTCCAAACACCTTCTGGAGAGCGTCCAACAGGCAGCATGCGTGAGTGCCAATACATTTAAGGATATAAAAGCTGTAACACACTTTTGATTCCCAGTTAGAGTTTATAGAAAAAAAAAAATACTGCAGCAAATAAATTCCAAAGGTAATGGTGCTTGTGTGTTTCCAGGCTGGATACTCGGATGTGGTTTTCCGCTGTGAGGGTTGGCCTCTGTGTCTCCATGACAAAACCGTCATCCAGTTGGCACCTGTCAACCCACTGCTACTGCGTCCAGGAGACTTCTATCTGCAAGTAGAACCTTTCGGGGACCAAGCAGCGCGTATAGTCCTTAAAAGTCTTCTGGAACAAGGCTGTCGAGAGGTGGAGGAGACCCCCGTTCCCGAGACATCCTACCCCTGCATCTTCACTGAAGACTGGCTACGGGACATCAACGAAGGGCGCCATGGAACTCCTCTGTCACGCTGCCTACTTTGCACAGACCAAGGGGTGATTAAGTTGCCCTGGGCTAAGGTCGCCATCCCCGAGTTCCTTGACAAGCCAAAGATAATGCCCGCTCTTCCGTCTGCTAATCAGAAAGCTCCCCCTGAACCAATCCACGCTTCCGTTCACTCCCATTTCAACTCCTCAACTCTGCCCCTGGAGATGGTTTTTCCTTCAAAAGAGAGGATGTCAGCATCTTTAAGACCGGCAGATTCTTCCTCAAAACTAATAAAAATGCAGCGTGAAAAGCAAATGCCAAATTCCAAACCGTTCATCAAACCTGTTGGTTGGGTTTCACCGAACACCTGGGATAGTCGGAACTATCCGGAGATAGAGGGCGACTATGTAGACCTTGTGGATATTGCAAACGGGAAGGAGGTGAGTCAGCCGAATTCCTCTGGTTCAGCTTTGTTTAAACCTGTGAGACCGGCTCCACCCCCACCCCCATTTGGGATGCACCTCATGGGACCCTGCGGAGGTGCCCTTCAGTACGCAGAGCAGCCTTGTATGGGGTACGATCCCTCTGATCAAGACATGAAGTGCAGGTACAGAGAGTCTTATCTGGCAGCGCTGAGAAACCCAGTCCCTTTTGAGAGAGGGAGCGTGGATCTCCTGTCTGCTCTGGAGGAGGTCGGCCTCTTTGAAGACAGGGAGCTGAAATCCCAGCGTACGTCTGAAGCTCAAAGAGATGAAGTAGGAGTCTTTGGTAACCACTGTAAAGAACCTATGACGACTCATGAGTTCTGTCAGTACAGACACTTCTGTGAACCAGCAACAGTGAAAATCGCATCTCACCTCAAAGACCTCACAAAAAGTTCTGCAACAGAAAGCCTCACGGCGGAATCCCCTGTGGCTTTGAAATCCGCAGATGATTTAAGCCACAGTCACAGAGTTCAGCCCAAATTTCTTTCCCACCCACCGATACGTCAGGCTGGGATGAGCTCAGATGTTTTCTTGGATGGTTGTGATGGTGTTATAAAACCACATCATAAGTTGGAGGCTGTAAGACCTTCAGGAAAACACAAAGTGAAGTTGAGGTCTCTGTCTACAGTGTCAGAGACGCCTAAAGGGAGCCCACTTTTATATAAACTCAACAACAGGAGCCACAGTGACATTTGCCCTGAAATGATAACCAGCATAATAGAGAGTAAAAAGACTGCGCAGCTGAACCAGGTATCAACAAAGCTGGAAAGACGCAAGTCTCCCAAAAAGGGTGAGCAGACATTTTCCTGTGTTAATAATTCATACACTTACACATTTTTATTACTGTACACACATCCATTCATTACAAATTTGCCTAATATACTCCGGCCTGTAGTGTATTGAACCTTTCAATAAACACTGACTGAAACTCGACAATGCCCTCGTGCGCTAGAGGAAATCTTGTTCCGCCTAGCGCAAAAGGTCATCAGGATTCTTTAGCGTGAAGGTTCAGATGTCAAAGCTCACACTGGAGTATGACGTCCCTTATGGGATTCTCCCGCTGCTGTTGCCGTCTGGGTGTTTGGCGATATGACTGCACTGGCTACACTCCCATTATCAAGGGAGTGAAAGGAAATAGCATTCAGCGCCCCAGTGAAAGGGAGGGCCTGAACCCATGGGCCAAAAAGAAAGAGCACAGCGTTCCTTTAATGTAGAGAGACAGCAATGCATGCAAAAGGGAGGTTTCTGTGTGTCCCCTGCGCCCGCCAGCATGCGCCCTCTATGCCCTCAGAAGGGCAGATCTTGACTGGAGACATGCTTGTCATGGACTATTAAAGTAGTAAAGGGAGAGAACACAGGCACGGCTTTGTTGGATTTAAAGACAGGCCAATTAGGATGTCTGCAATCAAAGCCAGGCTTAGAACCCAGGCCACAACAGTCTCGCAAAAACCATGATCAGTTTATAAACTCTATATATATGTCCCCCGGATATTAAAAGTCCTCAATGAAAAATATTTCTGGCAGTACAAGCACTGGACACAATACAAAACTTTTTTAGCAACAACTTACAAAGACCCGTCCCTGTTACGCTTTAGTGTTATAATATCCTTTCTTTTGGAGGAACATTATTTACATTTGTGCTTAATTACAGACTCCCAATCCAGCTGGAATGAGACGCCCACTACTCCAGATGGTCCAGACTCTAAAGTGCAGAACATGAAGACTGACAAACCGTCTCCTTCACAAATTCACCCGCTTTCTGCCGGTCCTGACACATCCCATCCCCCTGAAAGTGAAGAATCCAGTTTCAGAAGTGTTCATGGTCTGCTTGAACTGGGCATCATTTGTTTACCAGGTATTTTTACATCAAATGAGCTTGAGAAATACAAATTTCATTGAGAAAAACATGACAAAGTAATTCATTTCAACTAAATTATCACCTGTAAATCAACTTTTAAGTAGGTTTTTATTTGTCCAAGTGTATATCTGTTCATTCTTAGAACAGGTTTATATGAAAATAACTATGTTACTCATTTTTCTCCATCTGTAGGCAGCAGAGACAGGACGGGCAGGGCTGTTGTGGAGGTTCATGGTGATCGAAAGGAATGGACATCTCCTCTATTATCAGCCCAGAGTGTCTGTGAATTACTGCTCTACCTACACAGCATACCAAGGTAAAGGGAACAGAGCCCAATGATCAAGAATCATCATTAAAAGAAGAGGGTTTTTGATTGTGATCTTGAGTTCTTCAGTGTGCTGTTGTCATATTGTAGTTTTGTAATACAGAGTTTAGCCACAAGATGTCAGTAGAACATCATTTTAAAAGTATATACAGCATTTTGATCAAAACAAATTTCAAATATGATTCATTCATTTATTATGCTAAAATATGATTAATTTATTATCGTCTGAGATTTGCTTTACTAAAAAAAAAACACTATAATTACTGCAAATTATAAACTCATGAAGTGAATGATTATGCTTAATATTAGCTTAGTGTAGACCTACTGACCCTCTGCCAAATTTGTTTGTGTTCACACTTAGAGGTCTGTTGCAAATAGTGCCGTTTGTTTGCACTGACTTTAATTGGAGTCTTTGAAGTTCTACCCGAATGCTTGGCCTTCCCCTGTCCCCACTAAAGAGCCACAACACAACAACAGCCCAGCCTCTTGCCAGGCGGGCTGCCAACTGTCTGGTATGCAGCGCCTCGCTAGAATTAGCAGCCATGTCTGATGTAGGCCCACACTACGGTAACCCAAGAAGAGGCCATTAAGAGGAGTGTGTGAAAGTGCCAAAGCGGGGGATAAGATGTGTGACGAACAGTGTGTATGTGTGTGTGTGTGTTTATGTGGATGTCAGAGATAAAAAGATAAATACTCATTTGGAATGCGGAAAAAGCCTAAGTCTAAAAGCCTTTTGAATCATGCTCCTGTCACACGGAGACAGCTGTGATGAACAGAACAAGTTCTAATGTGCCCTGTATGTGTGTGTGTTTTATTCACAATTCACAGGAAAGATGTTCGGGAGCTTGGAATGACTCTGGCCATCAATGCCAGGAAAAAGCCTCCTCCGTCTTACCTCAACAAGGCCCTGCTGATGGCGCAGGTTAAAACAACAAACCTGCACACACACGCCCAGATGAACAATAGATGGTTGACCTCGCCTCTTCTCACACATGTCCACATGTAGACAAGAGCGAAAGCATTCATCATAAGCTCTAATGGTGATGATACGATAAGTCATCTCCATATTCTGATTCATAGGTGCTATAGAAACATTACTTGATTTGTTTTAATATTATATAACACACCACCTCCCCACAAGATGATACAAGCTATTTAATTTCAAGGAGCATGGAGCAACAATCCTATTTCATCAGGCGTGGGTACCACAAAAAGCTGAACTCATTGCACTTATATTACATAAAACCAACTCCTCAATTAATTATCACATAGCTAATACTCCTTACACACACTCGCACGCCACTGCAAACTAGTGTAGTGGATGTGACATTACAATTTATTCTAGCAACAAAAATAAATAAATTATAGCAAAAAAAAAGCATGTTCCCAGGGGTAAAAACGCACGCCCACTCCCATCCCTCCACCCGGCATCGTACTGCACCCCTCACTATTTGAGTAGCACTGCATTAAACAAAGTGACAGTTCATTTATTTATGTAAATTTTCACCATCAACATGGGAAGTCTGCTCGTCTTTTGTTGCTTATTTTAATGGCGTTTTTTATCACATTCTACAGGAGCAGGCTCTACATGCTGTCCACAGTATAATAATTCTAGTGGATAAAGACACATGCCCACGTCCAGAAAAGCAGTCGGGACTACAGGTCAGAAATGAAGATGTCTTCATTATTCTTTTCACTTATATCTTGAATTGACAGCGGATATACACCTGGACAACAGTCTGTACTGCTTAAAAGGATTCAGATGATACAATGTTCTTTAACACTAACTGATACAGTGAGTGACTTTTCAAGTCTTAAAAAACCACAGTGTTTATACAGAATGAGGTCATGACTAAAGTAAATGCCGTGACACTGCATAAGCTCAAGGCTAAACGTGGTTCAGTTAAATACAAGGGCTTTGGGCTACTGTTTGTGTATACAAATTTAACAAGTTTTACACACCTCATCATCCTTCTGCCTTTGTCTTCTAGATGGACACAGTAACATCGATGAAAGCCCTGAACAAGACAGTGGAGGCGTCGCAGTTGACCTCTGAACTTGGAGGAACATTCCCCTACAACCATGCAGACTGGCTTCAGTTCCATCAGGTACTGACACAACAAAACACACAAACACAAAAAAAGGACATTGCCATTACGTTTTATATCCACATAGAATGTCTCTCTGGAGCCACTCAAACTCATTTAATTTTTATAAAAAGCTATCTGGTAATAGTAGAAGTGATAAAAAATGACTAAAATAAATCTATGCTCTGTACTTTCTAAAGGACCTCCAGCTTTAATGTGTGTGTCCTTGGCCATACTGCCACTGTGTGCCCTTCCCCCAACTTTAATAAGAATAGGCGCAGTAGTTTGTGCATAATCCTTCTGACAGACAGACAAATGGGGGTGATCACATAAGCTCCTTGGTGGAGGAAACAATAACTCTGATTTATAGTGGAGTTTCCCGTACATTCAGAGGGGAGTGATGTTCACCCATTGCTCATCCTCTGGGAAGGACTTGTTATTCCACACACCCACAAAACACATCTGTCATCTTTGTTGTGCTTTTAAAAAATTTCAGTTTTGTTACTGAATGACAGGGAGATATTGTCATAAGGAAAATGTGCAGAGTTCAAAAAAGTTCCACAAGCGTCATCGTCAAGACCAATTCAGGAAACTCTTTGCAAACAATACAAATTACTAGCCGTTAACAGAATGAGGATATTCGATAGTTCGATAGTTTTAATGCGACCTGAAAAGTGCAACCAAGCTCTTTTTTAAATGGGAATAAGTCAAAAAGGAATGCAAAAGCTAAATTCTTCTTTGATGTGTAATGTACTGTACCAGCAGTGCCATCTCTACACACAGCAAAAACCAACATTTTCTTTTTACCAAAAGTGGCACGTCAGTCATGGTAGGGCAAAAAAACAAAAAAAAAAATATTATAGATATCTTAATTTGACTTAACATAAGTAAACCAAAACCTAATGATTGAAGAAAGGACAAGGCCACAGCCCAGGACCAGGTCCATATAGTACAAAAAATTATTTAATAAAGTCTAATTCCAAGTAAATTAGATCTTGAGTTTCTTCATCTTCCCTAGGAGTATTTTCAGCGAAGATCATTGCACTTCATATAACTACAGACAAGATTAAAAAAAAAAGGCACAAGACAAACATCGAGACAGCAGGTCAGGTCCAGGTCATAGCTCTGTCTGTGTATAAAATGAATATACATATATAAGGGAGTGGTAGTTGTAGAATTAACAAATGCCTGTGTATAAAATTAGTGATAGTCCTAAAATTCACAAATGCCTGTGTACAAAATTAATGTTAGTTGCAGAATTAACAATAGATGTTTTAAGAGAAAGCTGAACGTTATTACCACAGACCCCATCAGGACCTACAACTGCATGAGTATTAATTATAAATTCAAAAGAAACACAAAACTCATACCTGGCATTGTCAATGTGGGATGGGACATGCATGAGACCAATATGGAAGTAAACAGCTGGTGAGAATGTGCAATGGAATGTGCAATGTGCTTTTATACTGTGCACCTCCTACTGGCAAACACACCAACAACACCCTGCTGCAAAAACGCAGTTTTTACTGAAAGTCACATGAATTTCCAAACGTCTGTTTTTGAACACTTTGCAGAAGTTGGGCTCTTTTATGGCTGATCTGCAAGGTGCAGACAATGTGTTGCAGAAGGCGATAAAAAAAGTCGATGGCATTAGAAAGATGGACACTGCTGAGGTAACGTGTCATTGCTCGTACTCTGAAGCATTAAGTCTCATCCATCTGTATAAGGGGAATGGAGCCTATGAATGCAGAAGTTGCTTGTTGTTGCAGGATGTTCAGAAATGCATTGAGGAACAGAAGGCATCGATGAAAGAGGTGCTGGAGGACGTTCGATTGGTCACACTCCAAAGAGAAGGAGGCGCCGTACTGGCCCGCTTGAGGAGGGAGGAGTTTCGATTCAGACAATCTGAAGACTACAGGTATTACATGATGATGATGTTTGATTTACACCGAGTTTGTGAGGCTTATGTAAGGGTTTGGATGTATCTGTGATGGAACACATTCAGAATTGCCCATAAGTCACTCAGCACTGTCCAGTATTGTTCCATTCTCCAAACCCTTCTGCACATGCTGTTCCATCTAGATCAAAACTGAATAAAAGCAGGATATTGATTCACATCCAAGGTATGGCATGTTGAAATTGCCAACAATTTAGTTTAACTCATAAAGACCCTAAGCTTTTTTTTATATTCAACTTGTTTTGAAGCAACACAATCAACATTTTGTATAATGTCACCCTCGTATTCTACATTGTTCAACGTAAATTGTCAATTTTTTTATGTTTCTTGGACTGATCGTATACATGTTCATTAAAAGTCAGAGTAAATTCAAAACACATCGGCTCAAAAATTAGAAAAAGAAAGAACAGGTTTAGTATTACAATACAAATGCAACTAAATGATTTTGTTGACAAGAAAACGTTAGATAATGTTCTCATCAACTTAAAAGTATTATCTTGAAGAGGTTGCATTTATAGATGAGTCCCAGGACCAATGCATTTATGTCCAATGTAAGAGAGGGGGAAAAAATCCATAATAGCCTAAATACATTTAAAAATATGCCTGGTTAAAAATGTTCAATATGTATGTTTAGCATATTTAAACAATACATAAAAAGCAGAAACATATGACAGGAAGTTATCATTGATGGCTCTTTTATGTTATTGTTCCCAGTTGTTATTGTTCTGTTTGTTTCCTTGCAGAGATGCTTTGGAGTCTATGACATGTTTGTACAACCAAGTGGAAGAGAAACTCCACGCTCTGGTGATGCGATCCAATAAGTCACTGCAGCACCTTGAATTTCTCTTCACACTGAGAGAGATGGAGGCCAAAATCAGCGAGGTGCTCACACTTCTTTAGTCTGGTCATACACTTAAACTGTACAGTTGAATTAATGTGGCAATGCAGATTGACATTCGCTGGAAGAAGATATTTGTATTAAGTCACTCCTGATGTTATTACCAAGAATTTTACAGTTGTATATTACATCATGCAGGCTGGGAAATGGTTCAGCACAGACGGCGAACAGGCTCTGAAGGACTCTTACGCAACAGACGATACCCTGGTGTGCACTGAGAAGGCCTTGCAGCACTTTGATCAGTTTCTCACTGATGCTAAGGTACTTCAAAAAGGTTTTGCACAAAAAAATGCATCCCTTGAATGTGTCTAAACAATTCTAGAACTAAAACAATTGAGCATGTCTTCATGTGGACGATTATTACACAAAACTACTTCCATTACTGTAGTGAAAACAGTAAATACCAAGGAAATGTTTAAAAAAAACAAGATTGGAAATAAATTTTCCACTTACAATTAGTCGTTTCTTGCAGGAGAAACAACGATATTCGTCAGTGCTAGTGATGGAAGCAGAGAGGATTGTGGGTAAAAGAGAGTCCAGTCCTGCAACAGATGTTTTTCTTACATTGGTCAGCACTTTCAAATCCAATATGGATGATTTTATGTTGGGGGCGGAGAAGAGGCGTAAAGAACTGGATACACGGGCGTGTGTGTATCGCTTCTGTGATCAGGTTTGTGTGAAAACATATTCTTTAAGTGATTCTTCATAATTTGACACAAAGCATTCAAGTTAGTGTTAATATTTTAGCATGAATCCTTGCATTTGCATTAAATGACATACATATTACTAAAATACTTCAAGAAATACTTCATTCATATTTCTATGACTCTTTTATATTTTCTTCAGGCATCTTCGCTGGCCAAAGAGTGCAGTCACTTTTTGGAGCAGGTAGAACTGGGGCGTGATTCAACTCAGACACATTTAAGCACACTCCAGATGTATGAGGCGAGATTAGGTGGTGAATTCTCCACCCAACACTTCCAGGCTCTGAAAGCAAAGGCCTGTGCTGTGGGTTCAGAGGTCTCTGGGGTGATGAGGGTGTGGAATGCAGCCTGGGTCCAGCGCCAAGAAGTCAAGAAGCGTTTAGAGGAGATGCAGAAGCAAAAGAAACGCTTAGATAAGAAGCAGATCCAGCAGACCACATCTGCAGACTATCAAGGGAATGCTGGAGGAATGGAGAAGGGGGAAAAGGGTGAAGCAGGAGGGGATGAATGCTGCTCCGCACGACAGCAGGCGTCTAATAAGGATCCAGTCCATAGCTCAGACTGTACTAAAGAAACCACTACTGGTGTATGTTTAAGCCACTGTTTAAAACCCGACTCAAAAGACTCAAAAGCTCTGAATTCGTCCAAAACACCTGGAAACACATCTCCTGTTGTTCCACAAAACCGTATGTGCCATCCTGAACCTCACTGGAGGCCGAGAGAGCACCACAGCGAAGTCGACCTGAGGACAGTGGCTGACATGGAAGGGGGACAATCCCCACCGCACAGAGCTTTGGGTCGGTCCCTGAGCGAGGGATCGTACGTGAGCTCGTATTTCAACTCAGGCTTTTCACCTCTGGTTGTACGACACAAACACTGTCAGAACAGGACACCACCACTGGAGCCAAATCTGCAGCCTGGCCAGAAAGTGCCTATTTCCCATAATCACAGCTTACACTCCGGATACGTGAAGTCAGAGTCAAGAAGAAACAGTAACGCGGAGGAGGGTGGTACCGATAAAGGATGCACCGTCTCCACCCACGGCCCTGAAGATTTAAGGACCCCAGAGACATTACTCACACAAACAGAACACAATGGCACCAATGTTTTGTAAGTAATGCACCCTTCTCCAGCTGTAATATGGCGATCAGTGAACTGTGACCCAGGACAGCTTACATTAAATACTTCATACTCCTAAATCGTACTGTTGTTTTCCATTTAGACTCTAATGTCAAAGGAAATTACTCTATTCTACATTCTGTGTTGCTGCCCACACATACATAATGTTCAGCAAAACTTTAACTCAGGTCATACGGGTCTGCTTTTAAGCATCCCGATGTGCTCTTCTTCCCATTGTTGGTATGTGCTTGTTTACGATTGTCAGTAAGAGTCAGACTCATTACCACAATTGGTTGTACTTATTGCTGATTTATAGTGTATTATAAAATGTTGACTATCAATTGGATCTAGTTACTGAAATCAGTTTCCCTAGTTTGTTTATTATTTTTATTTGTATTATTATGACTTCAAATAGATTGAATTTATTACTTAGGAATATTAAGCTACATGTTGCATTGCCAATGAGTAGAGGGAATGGCATTATATAAGTTTTTCTTCTTCCAACTCCTTTTCGAGCTACACAAATGAATTATTCGTTATTACTCATTTTACATGGAAACCACTGTACTGGATTGATTGCCTTTATTTATTAGCTTGTGTTCCACTATTAGTTCCTTGTATGTATGTATATAATTATATTTGTTTTTCTATGGCTCAAAACAAACAACAAACAAGTCATGCTGCAATAATGCTAGGACTTTTCACATTTTTCTTTCCTTTCTGCAGAAGGAGACTTCAGAAGATCATTGAGGAGCTTCTGTCTACAGAGAGGGAGTATGTGAAGGCTCTGGGTTATGTGCGAGAGCACTATTTCCCTGAGCTGGAGAGAGGTGATGTTCCTCAGGACCTCAGGGGCCAGAGGGGGAGCATCTTTGGTAACTTAGAAAAACTCCACGACTTCCACCGACATCACTTCCTGAATGAGCTGGAGAGCTGCGTGAATGAGCCCTTCAGAGTGGGACGCTGTTTCCTTCGACATGTAAGTGCGGCACGTTCTGTCTCATTTGTTTGTAATTACAGTTTACGTTCAGGCCTTGTGCACACCGAGTAGAGCAGCTATATATACACTCTAATTATTGAACGCTAATGCCCATGAAACACGTCATTAGTATTCAAATGAAACAGGCAGCATTTATCCTGTATGTATTCAACACAGACGTGTAGGTGAAGTAAAGCATTAATAACCGGAGGTCAAAGGTTAATTGTAGTTCAGCATGAACAGCGCTTGAATCTGTTCCTCAAACCTGAGTCATGTATTTTTCTAGGTTTCATCACATGCAATATTTTCTTAGTAATGTCACACAGTGTTCCTCGGTTTCCTGTTTTTTAACATGAACAACGCCAACTCACTGAAACCAATCAGTCAAAGAAGTGCTTCCAGATTTGTTCTGATTGTGAAGTGGTGCTTCCAAATAAAAACAAAAAAAAGGTTGGTGCAGCAGATAGAAATTAGTGCCTCCATGTATCTGAACTAGGATATGTTTGTAAATTCTGAAGGCTCCGACTGTTACAATATTCACCATTGTCTGTGGTAACATATGGCCTTTACTGACGATGATCGTAATGAATTGTGCTCACTCCCTCTTTATATTTAGAGAGACAGCTTTGCTTTGTACGCTCTGTACAGCAAGAACAAACCACAGTCTGATAGCCTCCTCATCAATCACGGACAGGGTTTCTTCAAGGTGAGTAAAAACTAAACTCTGTGTTCTTTGTCTACTTAAAGCTACCTTCTTAATTATCAAAAGATACCAGAGTGAGACAGGAATGGACTTATGCACAAAGGCGTGTAATAATGAAGTCAGTTGTTTCATGCATCGTCAATATTTGTCTATTTTTAAATATATATATGCAGTCACAGTCGTCACCGTCCACACTCATCACCGTCCATCTTGTCTTCTCTCCTGCTGATAAAGCAAAAGCAGCTCAAACTGGGTGACAAAATGGACTTGTGGTCGTACCTGCTGAAGCCTGTGCAGCGCATCAGCAAGTACAGCCTTCTGCTTCAAGACGTGATGAAGGAGTGTGGCCCCGGTCACATCAGAGAGATGGCGGAGGTCAAAGCCGCACTGGAGGTCGTCCACTTTCAGCTGCGCCACGGCAACAACCTGCTGGCCATGGACGCCATCCACCAGTGTGATGTAAGAGGCCTGTAGAGAACATGCAGATGCTGCAGTTACATAACCCTGTATTCACCCTTCATAGTAGCAGTACAAGCAGTATGAATACGGAGGACAATAGAGCACAGGTATATAAACAAACAAAAACACTCCTTTAACATCTTAACGAAGGTAAAAATGGCCCTAAAGTGTAATTGACAAAAAGGACCTGTTACTCAAACTACTCAACCTCAAACCATATCGATACAGGGTAACAACTTTTAAAGATCAGTTAAAATATTGTAGGGTTAGGGTTAGGGGTTAGGGTTAGGGTTTAGGTTGGGGTTTTTTTTGGTCATTGTATCTGTTTTGTGTCTTTGTGCTCTTTGGGAGTTTGGGTTTTTTTGTTTTTGCCTGTCGTCTCTGTGCCTGTCATTATGGGTTGTGAATGTCGTCTTGTAGTGTGTGAATGCAACTAATATTTTCTTGTGAAAAATCAAAATAACTTTTTTTTAGAAAAAGATCAATTAATCAATCAAGTTTACTTACAAAGCCCTTATTCACACAGCAGGTCTCAAAGGGCTTCACATACCCACAGATGACAGTCAATGACGGCATCCCCTGGTATAACCCCCCACCAAGGCAAGGAAAAACTAAAAAAAAACCCAACTGGGGAAAAATCAGTTAAAATAGAAATAACATCAACATTAGTTCAAATCTCAAGTGAAATTTCAGAGTCAGAAACAGAACATGAAAGACTCTGCACTTTCCTGTCGCGGTCCAATCCACCTCTCTTTACCGGTTTCTCTCTACTGTCATTTTTGTTTGTTTGGTGTGATATTCAGCAACAGTTAAACCAGGGATCTTCTATTTTTATGTGCTATCATCCCACTCGTATGGAGTACAGATATCTGTTACAAGAATAGAAAGAGTAAAAGCCCAATAAATACACTGCAGTAGTGAATGTGAATATCTTGTTTAGTGATGGTGGTCAGAGTTGGACGTTATAGTGCAGTGCAGAGGGAGGTCTGCATGTTTGATCCATGGAATGTGAAAAGTGCAGCGTGGGCAGGATTGTGGTCTGGAGAGGAGGACGAAGCAGATGGATTCATAGGAATCGTGTGGTTTTTGTTAGAAGAAATGATAAGAATGTTTAGTGTTTTCTAGTGGTTACTTTACTCTGTAATGATAAGCCACATCTGTTTGAGTCATCTACATTTAGGACTGAAAAAGGCCTGACTATGACTAACTATAGTCCTTAAAGCAGCAGCCCCCAAACTTTTTAATGCCTCAGATCGATTTAATGTCAGGCAATATCCTCATGGATTAGCCTCTAACTTGTGGTAGATGAATACAACAAAATAAAATGATAGGACTGGCATAAAAACTGGCATTTAGTAAATATGAGTCAATCCACTGTGTATGTAACTTTATTAACAGTAACATCACACCAACATAACATGAGTAACAGCCTCTCTAGAACCAAAGAAACCAAACAAAGACATTTGTTTTTTGTTCATTTTTCCAGCTCCAGTTTCAATTTAGCACTAATGTATTATGTGTTAGTGTTAGAACAGCTGTTTGAAGAAGGTAGTGGATGTAGGTTACACATGTGGCCGAGGCAACATCTGGACATGATGACATCTGAGTCATGCTGTGGAGAGGATTCAGTAATTTTCCTAAACAAAACAACATTCAAAATCCGATAATAAAGAAAAAAACTGAAATAACATAAATTATGCATTCTTTCTGTGCAGTCCGGTATCAGTCTACAGCCCATAGGAGGGAGGCCACTGCCTTAAAGTATTTTACTGGATTTGCTCCAAGTTCTAGTTGGTACAGTTTGTCTGCATGCATTCTTACTCCTTACATGAAACCTCCATCTGTGGCACTGCAGGTAAATCTGAAGGAGCAAGGCCAGCTGATTCGCCAGGATGAGTTCATGGTGACTTTCAGGAAGAAGAAGTGCAGTCGCCACATTTTTCTGTTTCAAGAACTCATCCTGTTCAGCAAAACTAAGAAAACTGATGTTGGGAATGAGACCTATATCTACAAGCAGTCATTCAAGGTACTCAGATTATATGTACATGTGTTGGGGAAACTTCCTCTTTCTGACTAATCACCTCCACATTCCTGAATTTTGTAACGGTGAGCGTGTTTTGACACGTAATAGCAACTAAGTAGTGAAAACTTCCCCATGAGTCGCTAATGGGTAAGACCTCTATCTTAGGTCATAAAGGGTCATGATGGTATTTAATATAATATTTCAGTGGTAACACATTAAGTTGATGCAAAAGAGAAAAAAATTCAGAACGTTAACAAAAATTTTTAACATTAACATCTGCCTGTGACCAAAACATCTGTTGACCAACAATGTTTAATAACCTTCAGACCACTAATCCTATCAGTGAAGTTGAATAATTCAGGTGAAATACGGTCATTCAACCATTCATTGTCATCAGCTTTAATCCTTTTGGACACTCTGAGTGTCTGTAGTGACCATGGAAATGCTGTCATGATCTGCAACACTGATTTACTGGTAACACTCATGTGGTTTTATGAACGCAGTGGTTGTTAACGACTCTTTTTTACATTCTGTTATTGATATATTTTACTAAAGTCACTATTTCTTCAATTTTCTGTTTTTGACATAATTACCCTGAACTTCACTCAGACCTTTTTATGAACAGATATGATCACTAAATTAAATACAGAAAATACATGCCTGTCACTTAAAAAAAAAAATACAAAGGATAACATTATAAAAGAGAAAGAAAAGAGAGAAAAAAATCATTGTTGAGCCGTCACATAAGTAGCTCCAATTATTTATGTGTCAAAACCAACATTTATTTATTTTTTTTACAGTTTTATAAAATAAACAATTGCATTGAAACCTTATTATGTTACCATAGCCTTATGTGAAGGTGTGAGGATTGTGAATGGACGTGCTGACCATCTGCACAACTACACTCTTACCAATACATGATCCATCCTCTCCGTCTGTGTTTGTTTGAAGACGTCCGACGTCGGCATGACCCAGAACTGTGGCGACAGCGGCTTGTGCTTCGAGATCTGGTTCCGAAAGAGGAAAACCCAGGACACGTACACTCTGCAGGCAGGCACCCGGGAAGTGAAGGCGGCTTGGACCAAAGACCTGGAGCGGATCCTGTGGGAACAGGCGGTACGCAACAGAGGTAAGGACAAACTCACACACATATTCCGTTCATGTGCTAAATCTGTCAAGCGTGGACGAATAAAACGAAAATAAAGGAAAACGTTTTAGTCACTGGATGTTGTTGTGCAGTTTCAATTTCAGTTCATTTCAAAGATGCAACAAAACATAGTAGTAAGTAATGCTACTATAGTCCTATGAAATAACATGAAAAGCATATACATTTCAAAAACAAAACTTCCTACCCATATTTAAAAAGCAGTGGGAGGAAGTGTGACTTATTCAATCCCAGCCCTTCTCCATATGACAGTCTATTCACAGGCGTCCACCTTTGAGTTCATGGGCCATATACAGCCCACTGTGATCTGAAGTGGGCTTGAGTAATAAAATAGAATAATATACATAAACAAAAAAAGTCTTCATTTTAATGTGACAGAACTACAATTACGTGAAAATTAAAATTTGAATAACGTTAACAACATGAACAAGTGCATTTTTCCCCATATTATTTCCCTGCTTATTATTATTAACATTATGTACAACTGCACAAAATATCCAGTAAATATTCCGGTCAAATATTACTAAACTTCCATTGATTTTTCTTAAGACATTTCCAGCCGTTTACATTTAAGCAGATTATTCACATTTTATTGTGAAAGGACAGTTTGTAAATATAAACATATTCACTTTAGTTTTTTTTATGTTAAACCAAGAACAACATTTGGAGTTGTCATTATTTGTGGGTTATTATTCTGATTTTTATTATCTTTAGCGTCATTTTTGCAATTTGTTAGTTCATCACCTGG
>JAPTHA010000023.1:14414420-14433138 GCA_029814585.1 Gymnapogon annona | reverse complement strand
GTCTCTCTCTCTTTCTCTCTCTCTCTCTCTCTCTCTCTCTCTCTCTCTCTCTCTCTCTCTCTCTCTCTCTCTCTCTCACTATATATATATATATACACACACACAATTATGTATTTACATGTGTATATACTGTAGGTGCACATATCAATATCTCCCTTATGCAACAGCTGAAAATATCTACATTTCTTTATTTGAATTGTAAGTTACATTCATATATCTGTATGCATTCAGTGGATTAACTAAATGTTTTTTTTTTACTCGTGTCTCTGTTTTTTTACTTCACTCTTACTCCTCTACATTTAGAATTTCCCCTTTTGGGACTAATACAGAATATTTTTTTTTCTTTTCTTAACATAATTTTTGTCTAAATGCATAATTGATTGTGATGAAATAAATTAAAGATGCATTGTGTTTTGTTTTATTTTCTTCAGACTTGGATATAATTCCAGAGGAGCCAAGGGAATCTGTTCATGTCAGCTTTGCTGTAACCAGCTGTTACTGTTTAATTCACCACTTTGTAAATAGATACTTTTTTTCTAATCTGGTAACTAATAGGTCAAGAAAAAATGCCTACACATGTACTGTATTTGGATCAGTGATATATTTCGATATGCACCTAACATGGCTTTGCATAGTGACCTTTACGCCCGTCTAGTTTTATAGATAATGTAAATGATCATAGGGATCCCTCACTCTTTTTTAAGTCTGTGATTGCTTTTAATACATTAAGAACTGGTAAATAAGGTGCAGTTTGACCATAAAGGTTATGTTTTCCAGGTGTGATAAAGCTCTCATCAGCGTGTTTAATTCTGCTCTCACAGGTTTTTTTATGCGAAAACCCGTGAAGAAATGTGCCGCAAATACTTAAGTGCTCTTCTAATGCTTTAATTATATTCCCTTTTGTACAGTTTTTAATATGTTACTGATATCAAAATATTGTAACAGTTGTATTGGCCTGTATTTGATTTCAGAATATTTGCAGTGATTATGTGTATGTGTTCTTTTATGTGTGGTTTTCTTTGTACCTTTTGCAAATAAACTAACTAAAAGCACATTAAAACAGTGGTGGCTGATGTGTTTCTGAAAAGACAGTGTTCTCCACATTTTTGTATGCCTCAAGTAAAAAGATAAATGTTTTCCCTCAAGATACTTTGCTGAATATTTCACAGTTTTTTTTAATATAATTTTCATCTTGTTCTGTGTTTTACTTCTTAGGCCTCTATTATACATTCTATGGCTTTGTTAAGGTTAATATATATACATTTTGCTGCAGAAATTGTATGCATTTTTCTATGCATTATTTTTTTATCCAATAAAACCTGCACTGGATCCTATATTGGGCCAGAGCCTGACGCTAGAAAAGACATGTTTTGATGAACACACAAGTGTTTTGTTTTTGTTTTTTTTATTTATCCACAAGTAATACAGATGTAATACAGCACCCATAAAACCTTTGTAATTATATAGATCAGGGGTCAGCAACCTGAAGCTCCAGAGCTGCATGCGGCTCTTTAGCACCTTCCCAGTGGCTCCCTGGAGCATTTTCAAAAATATATGAAAATGGACAAAAGATGGTGGGGGGGTATATTTTTTGTTTTAATATGATTTCTGTAGGAGGACAAAGATGACACAAGCATTCTCATCATTTTCCAATGCTGCAACATTTTTTAGAAGAAATAGAAAATTTAAGCATTCCGTCAACAAAGAGTTGTGTCATAGCCTGCGACACACATTTCAGCACGACACGGTACAGGTGGCTGTTGTACACAAACGGGTGTGTCATGGGCCATGGATCCCAAAGGAAAAAAGGCAAAGATAGCTGATGAGAACAGATGATTCAAGGAAGAAGTTGTCAAATAACAAAGAGTCATTTAGAAAGACATTTCCAGGGAAGGCAGCTACATTTGCAGCCGATCACGCAGTGGAGTAACAGAAAAAGTACGATTACAGGACTTCTGGAGAAATTAGAGGAGCAAAGATAGATTTAAGAAGTGGAGTGCATCTCCAAACTCCACTACTGCTGCTAGTTTTGCTGCAACCTGATGTAGAAATAATGTAAAAAATGAGCAGAAATTATAAACACAAATTGCCAACAGCAACAAGACGGTTTCACGAAAGACGGCCGGTGACAAGAAGTAACGACTGAAGAAACACATGAATTCAACTATTTGACCTTGAGAGATAATACAAACCTGGGAGATAATAAAGCCTGGAAAACCATTGACAGATGGTGAGTACGCAAAGGACTCCTACATCAAAATATCAGAGCACCTATTTTCGGACTTCAAAAACAAAGACATGGAAGACATGCGTCTCTCCGCAAATGACAACATCATCAATCAGCAAATCACAGACATGAATTCAGCTCCAGTAACTTTACCGCCTGTGATGAGTCTGTGATATGATTGCGCTGTTATGCAGGTATGTGAACTCTGATTGTATTGTTATCGGGGTTAGGGTTAGGTATGTGAAGTCTGATCATATTGTTAGTGAGGTTCGAGGAGGACTGCCGACTTTTTCCCTCAAAAAATGACATAAAAAATATGATTTCTTATTTGTATTTCTATAATTTCAGCAAACCAACAAAACATAAGACATTAACATGATAATGAAAGTTAAACTTAAAGTACCAAAGATCGAAGAGTACTAATCTTGATAGTATAATGATAAATAACTCTGCCTGTCACGCGGGAGATCCAGGTTTGATTCCCCGACGGGGATTGAGAAATTTTGGAATTTCCCCGAGTGGGACAAATAAAGGTATATCTAGTCCAGTCACACGGTGCGTCAATCTCTCCAGGGTGAACTGCAGGGAAAATAAATATTTAATCATGAATGCTCATTATGTATTTGTAGCACACCTAGTCATTTTGATAGTAGGTTACTATCGTTCATTTACACTTATAGCCTGTGTTCCCTTCATCTAAGGCTTATATAACAATTTGAATTTTTTGCTGCTCCAGACAGATTTGTTTTTTGTTTTTTTGGTCCAATATGGCTCTTTGAACATTTTGGGTTGCCGACCCCTGATATAGATAGTAGCCAAGTCAGGCTTCCCTACTTCCAGATTACTTCTATTTTCTACTGAAATGTGAATTAAATCACACATCCCATAAACTGTTGTGGAATGAATGACTGGCCAAGTTTAACAAATGATCAAATTCTCGTTAAGGTTTAGCATTTTACTGTAAATGTCGTTTCCTTTTTTTTTTCCTTTTTTCATTATACCTTCTGTTCTTTCCTTACACCTCCACATTTAATATTCATCTGGACATAACCCCAGGTTACAGATGCCACACTGGCCAAGCGTGTCTCAACAAAACCAAACCGGGATTCAACAGGCAGCTGGCTTTGGTTTGACTTGTCTTCATCAGTGCATTCATTTGCCTGATGTAATGCTGAATGTGTTGCCAAAACTCTAGTGGTTACGGCTGCTCTGCACCAGTGAAAAAAAGACAACTTGCATCCGTTAACGAACAAACGATTAAAAATCGCTAAAGTATGGTGTGCATTTAATTAATGTAGTAATGTTCTTTTTGGCTTTTGGATCTATTTTTTTTGTAAATAAATTGATCACATCTGAAGAAAAAGCTGAAGACAAAGAAGAAGAAAAATTTAGACCTAAACCAAAGCACGATTTGAGGTCAACGTTCTACCAAATGAGCTAACGCAGAAACCACATAATCGTTTTCTTTGGCTTGAAAAGCTGCATATACTCTGTACTTTTGTCCAAGCAGATATTCTATCCTTCAGTTATTAATCACTTTATAATCATTAAGGCTTAATTTCACCCAAAATTAGAACCTTTTTTGAAAGCTCATTTACACATGGTAACTTTATTTGTTGTCTTGTGCTGCTGTACATTTCAATTTGTTATCTTCTCATTATGAAGTAAATAATCTTAAGTGTGTAAAAAAAAAAAGCTCGAGGTTATTGACTTGTAGTATGATGTTTTAACTATTTCTGAATCAAAAGTAGATCGCGGCTTAGGATGCTTTCCTGCTTTAACATGCATGTACATCCTCCAACATCATTATAAAACACGTTGATTTGTGTTGTTGCTACACTACTTCACTTTTAAACGTCACCAAGTTCATAAAGTGGCCACTTTGGCAACAACGGAAGAATCTACACCAGTGTCTTGAGTAGTGTTAGTGTTGTGTTGCCTTCATGAATCAGTGGGGGATGGACGTGTGGACATCCATACATCCTGTGTGTGTCTGCGTCAGTGAACAGGGTGTGTTGCTAGATGTGGGTTTTTTTTTTTTTCCTCGAGAGGAGCTTCGCGTCACGCCCACCCTCAAGCTGACTAGCACGAGGAGGACTACAAATACTGAGATAAGACCCGGGAGAGAGGCATACTGTATTTCCCCTGAGCTGAAGACTCACTGAAAACACACTAAGTCAACGGAGACAGACGCAGACATGGCTCAAGGTAAGAAAAAAAGTCTGGTGTTTGAGCTGAAGGTTCACCTGAAATATATTTAATCATTAGGTTTTATTTTAATGAATAATTACTTCCCTAGGGACTCATTAATATCTTGCTCTAGCCTTATATGTGCAATTAAGGAATTTATTCCAAGTCCATTTTGGGATGAAGGACTTTCACATGACTTTGCCACATACCAAGCATTGCAAATAAAGCGTGGTTTAAACAGACTGCAACTATCATCACTTTGTACTGATGGGTTCAACCCTGCTGCAGCAGTTCTGTGCCAAAACGGTCCTACATCAAAGATCTGAAGTCCATTGTATGTGAAATATGTTTCGTTGTTGCCCGGGGACCTATAGCCTTATAATAGCAGTGAGAGCAGCTGAGCATCCGCCAGTCTCCTGCTGCTATCTTTATAGGCACACACTGCACTTCAAATACTAGAGCCTTAGGACGTGTTCAGGACTTTCAGACCAGCATATTTATCCTGCTTTGCCTTTAAAGACTCAGTGACGAGAAGCTGTGTTTTCAATAGATAATATTTTCAAAAGTAACAGGGAAATTTCTCACAATACAGACAAAAATGCATGTCTTCTACATGTTTGCATGTAGAAGACACAGTCTATTGGATCACCTGTTTTCTATCTTCTGGACATGCATAGTGCATTCTGCTACAAGTAAATAGTCTCTCAGTTCTGGTTTTTAACTGAAATAATTACTGGGAGCGCACTATGCATGCTTAGTTTTCTCAGATACAAAAATAGACTTTAGTTTTTGCCCAGTTGACACAAGTTGGATTTAGTTTTAATTTCCTTATTAGGCTACTCACTGAGAAAGTTCCTCGGTGCTGCTGGTCTGTCTCGGTGGACTAGGAGTGAAGCCTCGGTGTGTACATTGTAAAAAGTGTAAAGTGCTCCCCTGTTATAAGTTATATAACTTGATTAAGTATGAGCCGGTGAGATCAGTTCAGTGTAGCTTCACACCACAGAAGTCGCACCTCGAGCGATTCACCTTATGTGAAACAGAATTACACTGTGGTTTGGGAGCCAATCATAATTAATTTTCCATGACATCGGTTATGCAGATGTAGTCAGATTTCCAAATCACCCTATAAAAGGGGCGACTGTCAAGAGCACTGTTAGACTTCTGGATTCTGCAACATCCATATGCTTTCCATCACTGGAATTGTTTTTGCATTGTCAATTTTTTTCTAGATGGTTATTGCTGTTTTAAGGTTTGAGTGCAGGGAATATGTCTCTCCTTAAAAAAAAGGTGAATTTTTTGGACTAAAGTCAGACTTTTCTTTCCCTTCATAAACTTTTAACCAGTGAATTACCTCAAAAGTGATGCTTACATTTACCACGACCCATGAAACCACACAACACACCTCCAACTGCACCAGGATGTATTGCGCTGTCATCTTTAAACAATCTGTCACACTAACGTCTTCAGTTGAGAAGTGGAACAAGGTCAAAGGTGGGTAAAACATCAGGGCGTTGAGAAAAAAAAAAAAAACAAGGCCTGTTCCCACCTGGTCTTCATATAAAAACAGCAGGAAGTGTTTGCACAGTCAGCTTTATTTACTCTAAGTCGCGACACTACCTCCACCACCTCATGCTTCTTTCTGGGACTTTCTTTAACACCGAGGTATTATATATAGTGTGAGGTTAACCTTACTGACATGTCACAGAGCAGCCGGGCCCACAGTTTGACAGCGGAACCACTGTGGAAGCATTATATACAAGCACCCTGACTTTCCTTACTAACAGGAAATCAGAGGGTGGGATTCTCTTAGTCACAACGTGCCCTGGAGAGAAGGAGCGGCTGTGTGTTTGCATACACAAGGACCGAGTGTCTGTCTGAATTCACTGCCTCTAAACACACACAGAAGCCTCGGGGAAATTACATTAACCCGGCTCTGAAGATTAAACAAACATTTTAGCACATGAACGAGCATCTTTTTCCAACACTTCAAAGTGAAATCACTATTAAAGTCACTCTTAGAAAATAAAAAGGTAGAACAACCAGTGAAACATTCAGTCTACTGAACCACAATTGCCGTAAAATCGTACAAAGACCTCATAAATTCTTTTAAAAATAGCCCTTATTCTATAGTCAGCTGTAGGTTTTACAATGTGATGTTTTTACGGGGTGGCGTTTAAGGTGCATCTTAAATATATGCACTATGCTCCAACTTAATTACAACCACAATGAGACCACAACTCTAACATCAGACTTAAACATTAGAATAAAAGGCAACTCCCTACAGTTATTGTAAAAATAAACCCAGATTATTTATTTACACTGATATTGAAATAATGAATCTCAATATCAATGTTGGATGTGCATTTGCTATACATATGTTTCATTGTCTGCTTTATACTTCGAAGCTCTGGACTTTGATCGCTGGGACCTGGAGTGTGAATACAACAACACAGACCATCGCACTGATCTGAACGGTGTGGACCGTCTGATTGTGAGACGAGGCCAGGCGTTCTCCATCAGCCTGTACCTTCGATCTGGAAGTTTCCAGCCGGGAGTCAGCTCCCTCCACTGCATTGCAGAAACAGGTGCAACTCTTTCTCAACATTTCATTTCTGGAGTATTCAAGTAACGTTTCCTCCAGGTCTGTTTGTCCAATGTCTTCCCATAAAAGGTTTTGACAGTTGCACATAATTTCCACATTAATGGAATCTTTCTAATCAGACAAAGGACAGAAAGCATTGTAGTCGTGTCCTGTCGTTCAGGAAACCAGGGGCGCAAACTGTAAAAGCATATTTCTACTGGCAGTGTTTTCTTTGCGATCCAATTTCAAAGGCAAAAGGAGGAAAGGAAGTCATTTTCCCGCTGGTCAGTTTTCAGCAAAAATGCTTTTAAAGGGTGTACATGTTCAATAATGTACAGCTGCTGCTTTTCCATTGTTCTCTGACTCTTAACATTTTTTCGTCTGTTTTTTTTAAAGGGGATTTCCATGTTTTTGTCTTAAGGAAGTTTTATAAATGCAATGTAACAGGAAAAAAATGTACAGTCCTCACATCAGTAACAGTACTAATATCACACAGTTAAATTACACTACAAATGAAGGGCTGATAACACCTACTTAAAATGGTTTGTTTTGCTGCTAGCATATTTCTAAAGACATCTTTACTGAGCAGCCTTGTTTCAAGTTTAGTAATTACACTAGATGCTCTTAAAAGGGGAAGACACCTTATGAAAGAAACGATTAATACTTCTATTTCTCATAAATATTGTGAATCATTTGGAGAGATGATTTTCATGTAAACTGATATATTCGCATCGAATATCAAGAGTACAAGTACCTCAAGTATCTCACATTTGTACAGTACTTTGTTACCGTCGTCTATTGTTGAAAACTATGTGCCTCATGTCCTCATTTATCGCTCATATGAACCCGTGCGCATTACAATATGACAGCTGTTCCGTTCCATGAATTCAGAGAGCTCAACAGGAAGTGCGGCCTGCCAACAGGAAAGCATGTGTGTATTCAGAGATAAATAGAAGTTAAGTATTTCTTGATGAGGAATAGGACACTTGATCCCCCCAATCAAAGCAGCGACCCTATTGGTCGCCAATGGGGTCACTGGGGTCTGTGAAGGTGTGGACTTTATATGGATCGAATTTATATATAGTGCTTTTGTATACATTTATGGCACTGAAACGCTTTACACTGGCCTCACATTCACCCATTCACACATACACATTCACACACACACAGTGGGCAGCTGCTACCATGCAAGGCGTTGCCAGGCTCCACTGGCAGCAATTTAGGGTTCAGTGCTTTGCTCAGGAACACTTCAACATGTGGAATAGCAGTTAGAGAGTCAGAGTGTTGGAGCCAGGATTCGAACCGACCCGCAGCCGCACTGTTGATGCTTATATTGAACACAAATGACTTCAGTTTTAAGTTAAAATGTCCGATCTGGAGGCTGGACTAACTTCACCAAAGGACAATTGAGTCCCAAAACATTATTGGGTGTAATTCTGTGCAGTTACACACTTTCCCTGTTGGTGCACAAGAAAACATTCCAGCGATGTTTGTCCTAAGTTCAGGCACAGTGGGAAAACATTCACATGGAAATTTCTATGGCTGTTAAAAGAAATGTTTGTTTAATATCTCATGGCTTTACTCACCCAGTATTTTCTTCCACATGCAGGTCCTCAACCCTCGGAGCAGTATGGCACCAGGGCCTCCTTCGGCTTATCTGCTAATGTTGACATGTCCCGCTGGAGCGCTGCTGTCACCAGTCCCCCAGGGAACACACTGGCCCTGTCAATCTGCTGTGCTCCAGATGCCCCCATCGGCCGCTACACCCTGACCCTGGGGCATTCGGCTCGGATCGAGTTCATCCTGCTCTTTAACCCTTGGTGTCCTGGTGAGAAAACAGACCATACGTCAGGCTGTCATGTGGATCTAGTGGAAGCTTGATTATGTTTCACGCCAGTGCTTATGACAAGACCTTTTCTAGGATGTGTTTTTTTTGGGGGGCTTCTGTGAAATGTAGAATGACATTCAGAACATGTAATGCATTGATTGATCTGCTCTGGAAACAGGAGATGCAGTGTACATGGAAAATGAACAGAACTTGGCAGAGTACATCTTGTCTCAGGACGGTCTCATCTTCCGAGGCAACTACAAACACCCCGTTCCCACTCCCTGGAACTTTGGCCAGGTACCAGCATCAACACAGATACCATCAGCCTCACTTCATGCACATATGCAGTCAGACAGTGACAAAGTGGTGGAGGAGTTTGAATCATGCCTGTTCTGATAGTGGAACATATGGTCTTATCAGCTGATTTATTAACAGCGGATAGTAGGGCTCTGATACTAAAGGGTGGTATATCTAATATCTGACACAGTGTGATAAGCATGGCATTCTGAGAAAATTAAATACAGGATGCAGTTGTAAAGTCCAAAAATATACCTGCTATCTACTTTTCCTAACCTTGGTGGAAAACATCATGGAGTAATTCATTTTCGTTTGCTTTATAGGGTGAATTCAATCTTGGGAGATAATCACATTACTTTTGTGAAAATTTTCTACATTTGTTATTGTTGTGTAGTAATCATGGTTAATGAAGTTACCATCTTTGGTTTCTTGCCCATAAGTGGTAATATATATATACAAGAACAAATACAAAAAATATTATATAATAGGTGAAAGGAACATGTATTTTAACACAAACTTTTTGAACATCAGTAATTACATTAATACCATTACTTCGTGTTTCTAAACAAAGCAGGTACACTCACTGTTCCTGCAGAGGTGGACCTTACAGACCCTGGAGAACAAATCAGACCTTACACACCCTGGATAACACATTGGACCAAACAAACCCTTTAGACCACATTGGACATTGTGCATCACACTGGACCTTGCAGACACCGTAGACTACATTGGACCTTACAGACACTATGGGTCACATTGGAACTTAAAGCATTGGACATTACAGGCCCTGGAGACCACATTAGACTTTACAGACCCTGGAGAGCACACTGAAACCGAGCGTGTTGGCTCAAAGTCCTTATGCCTGTAGTTGTTCTCAATAAACATAAATACATCTATACAATTTATTACTGTACTTACTTGCCATAATGAAAGCACAGACAACATTGTGATGAATTTTCAGAAGAGGAATAGTGAATACTGGACCATTTCCTTATTGTGAACATGGGTCCTAGAAAGGCCCTGTCAGGTGACCACAAACATGCCTGAACAGAATGCACCAGAAGGTGGCACACCAATGCAACAAACTGAATAAATTGGCTGCTTTAACAACCAACCCCAAATCTTTGCAAGCAGATTTGTGTCCATTTAGGCCAGTTGGGGATAAAGTAAAATGTTGAATGAAGCTATCAGACATGCTGGAGGTAAATACACCATCTTGGGTACCTCACGCTTTGCTCTGCATTGCTGATATTCTGCACATCCATGCTGGAATGTATTGAAGGCTTGTTGGCCTCTCAGAATCCAGTAACGCCTGACTAATTCTGCAAAAACGTGTTCTGTTCCTGGGTGATGTCACGGCTGATGACGGGATTTGATGAAACTGTGGAATGTGATGTACCAGATCAAAGACAATTAGGTGAATGGAATCGGGACTTAGACGACAGCAATAGAAACAACCACCAATCCCTATCAATTCCACTTCTCAGTCCCATTCAGGTGATGGATTCCAGCAGGTCCTGGAAATAATTGAACTGCTGTAAGTCAGGTAGAGATGTGTCTGTCCTATCAGAAGTGTGACCACAAAACACAGACTTTTGCACCTGTTCAGAACTGGTCATGACGGATAGCGGCATGGACCCAATCAATCAAACTTCATTAGTGTAACACTTTTCGTCCACTGAAATGCAGCACAAAGTGGAGACTCATGACTATGTGGACCTGAAGACTGACGGCTGTGACATAGACTCAGAGGTCTTGGAGACTCATGACAATACGGACCCAGTCACTCATGACGATTTGGACCTGGAGACACAAGGCGGTGATGTGGACCCAGAAACTCACAATGATGAGAACCCAGAGTCACAAAATAATTGACCCGGAGACTCACCAATCAGCACTTTTCATGGAATTCAATGCAGCACAAAGTAGAGACTCATGGTGACGTGGACCCACCACAGACCAGTTTAAAGACAGACAATATTTTCACACACCTACCTTTAAGTTGTGGCAGATACAACAAAATAAAATGATACATCAGCAGAAAAAGTGGGATTTTCAAAATATAATAACCACAAATCCACAGTTTGCAACTTTATTTTGCAGCTTCCTCATAACATTACACCAACAACATAAGGTGAATAACGGCCTCTTTTACCTTTTTTCAAAGACATTTGTTTTTTGTTCATTTTGCCAGTTTGGGGGTTTGAATTTAGCAGTAACGTATTATATGTTACTGATTGGAGCAACTGTTTTAAGAAGGTAGTGGATGTAGTTAACACATGCTACTGAGGTAAGCTTCGTGTCATCGACAGATGCAGCAGGGAATCCAATAACCTTCTAAAATAAAAAATTGAGACTAATTCTATTCCAAACATCTTTCTTGTACAGTTTGAAAGTGGAATCCTGGATATTTGTCTGAGGATTTTGGACATGAACCCAAAATGCCTGAGGAATCCTGGAAAAGACTACTCGGGGAGGAGAAATCCCATCTATGTGTCCAGAGTACTGAGTGCAATGGTGAGGCATTTCTAGCTTACTTATGTTTCATATCAGTTGTTGGAATTCCAATTCAATTCCTGCTGATTTGAAGTATTATGATGAAAATGTTCATGTTAAGTACTGTCAATTATAAACTTTTTCAAGTTTGACAGATTATTTTTCTGGCAGATTCTATTCTATTACTTAAACATAGTTTATTGGCTGATACATAGTTCTAATATTCATAAGTTATTTATTTTGCATACATTTGTTTTATTTACACTTGTTGCCCAGAGTGTACTGTAAATCTGAATATCTGAATGACAAATGAAATCTTATTCAATTCAATAAAGTCTTTTTCAATTTGTAGTTATGGTCAGAACATGACACATCATTATAAAGACACCCATGAGCCTATAACCACAACCAAAAACTAACTGCATTTTCTTCTTTCCCTATTAGGTGAATTGTAATGATGATAAAGGAGTGCTGCTGGGAAAATGGACTGACGGTTACGAAGGAGGTGTAAGCCCTATGTTCTGGAGAGGCAGTTTGGAGATTTTGCGCAACTGGGATAAACAGGCCTGTGAGCCTGTTCGCTATGGACAGTGCTGGGTGTTTGCTGCAGTCGCCTGCTCAGGTGAGATAGGACAGAGGAGCTACTGGGTAGCCTATCGCAAGAAAACACTCTTGATTTGTGTCAAATAGGAACTCATCCTGGGATAATAATGTCTTAGTTTCCAGAGCCCTGGGCATCCCCTGCAGAGTCGTCACCAACTACCTCTCAGCCCACGACACCAACAGTAACCTAGTGATTGAGCGCTATGTCAATGAAAATGGAGAACTTATTCAGGCCAGAGATATGATTTGGTGAGTTGAAGTTTTAGTGATGTACAAGAACAATAAGTTCAGAAAGCATTAAGTAATTTATTCCAAGGTGATATTGATTGGAATTCACTTCCTTGAACAAAAATACACGTGTATGCTCAACAGCAGCACAGACGCTACTTGACTTTTAATATACAAATGCAAAATACTGAGAAAAAAAAATCTAATCAGTGGCCTTCTACTTACTCGAAATGTATTTAACTTACTCAATTGTCTTTTTCAAGCAAGTATTCAGTCAGTGAACTTGATAGATCAGAATGACATGCCCTTGTGTCTATAAAAAGAATGTTTTATGATGTTGTCAATATATAACATTGTGTTATGACTGGTAATGGTGACAGTAATTGAAATGCAAAAGGTTGCACTTTGTCATCACATCTTGTTGAAGTGCAAAGGAAATATGTGACACCTAGTTCAGACATTGCAGACATCATGACTTGTACAATGAACCTGTATGTATAAGCAGAACGTTAAACATGAGTATTTGTATGAATGCAACAATGCATGAGTAAATTTGTCATAAAAATAAGACATTTGTGTCACGACGTGGAGGCTGTACAAGGAGTTGGAGAATTTAAAGTATGATCTAACAAGTGTACCGAAGAGGAAAACTGAATTTTCAGCTACAGCATCAGAAAAGTGACCAATGTTGTACACTTTATCTTAAGGAACTACCACTGCTGGGTGGAGAGCTGGATGACGAGACCTGAGTTTGAACCAGATTTTGGCGGCTGGCAGGCCAGTGACCCCACACCTCAGGAAAAAAGTGGCGGTAATGTAGCACCTTTAGTCCTCACATTTGGTTTGAAAAGACACTCACATCACTCTATGTTGCACCTGATCGTTACTTATAAACGGGAGTGGGTGTTGGTTTTTGTAGAGTTGACAATTGAATGTCCAGATTCCACAGAGAATAAACATTGACAGCGTGGCTGTACAAACATTATCAAAAATGCAGCGTCACAAAATAATAAAACATCTGTGTGTGTGTTATGTTCAGTGAATTCTTCAGTTTCTACTACCACTATGAGGTAGGTGAGAAGTGCGTGCACCTTATCTTCAGAGTGAATATTTCTGGTAATCTGCTGATTCAAACTCTTCAAGGTCGGTTCTACAGCCAGCCACACTCTATCTAAACAGTTTTGGGTTTTTTTAGAATTGCTGGGCTTGGCTCACCATTTAAGTTGTTTTCTTTGTTTTTTTCTTACAGTTGATCAGACTAGCAAGCAACCAAAATAACACAAAACAAACAACACAGAAAGTGTACAGCTGTAAGATTCTTCATCCAACTCAATTTCTCATAAGATATCATTTCTCAATTCTATGTTTGAAATATATCACCAAGCATCAAGGAAATACATACACACAACAAATTATATTATTGAAAATTAAAACATTCAGTTTTAGCCATAAACATAATCAGTTATTCATGAATTGCCATATGTAACAATACCACTTTTAACTGACACATCATTTATGCATCTTTTAAACTTTTTTGACTTCAATATGCCTTTATTAGTCCCGAGAGGGGAAATTTCAAAATTTTATTTCATTATTTTATTTTATTTCAATTTTTAAATATTTTTGTGTTATCAACTTTTGACAATATAACTTCCTAGCATTAAATAAAATACACAACAATGCAAATTCTTATAAGGAATGAAATATACCAAACCATAATGTCACGATTACCCATTCCAGTGCTTAATAATGAAAGGATGGATAGTGCTTCAAGTGACATTAAACAAATGAATGCATCTTCCTAATGCAAAGTATATGTAAAATTCACTTTAGCTTAGCAATTAGCATGAACTAAGTATAACAAAGCAATTCGCGCTAATGATTAGCATATCGCGGGTAGCATTAGCATTTAAATAAGGGATCTTTTTAAAGCTTTAAATTACAACATAAAGTCCACACACAGGATGGTAAAACATTGGACAACATCTTATGATATCGACTGTCAACCGCCTTTCATCAATTAAGTAACACATTAACCATAATTATTGCTTCAGAACAGGCAAAAATCTCATGACTCACCCGAGTTTCTTTGGCATAAATGTCCCATAAAAGAAATTACTTTGCATTCAGGTGCAGACTTCTCGCGATACTTGACGAGACTCATGGGGGTGTTTAAATAATATAGGATTAATGGTCTGATTTTTTTTATGTATGTTACAGCAAGGAACACTACGAAAGTGCAGAACCGCCAAGATGAATGACATAAATGCTGCGCTAGAATGAACACTGGACCATTTTAATGTCCAACAGACCCTAAATGCACTAAATGCTTTCCTTTGTAAATGTGTGATTCAACTGTGAGCGCATGGCTGTCGCACCAGGAGAGCTCATGGTGTCATTATAATTAAATTGCCTCCTCTCTCAGAATGTGTCCAACACCATGCAGACAGATAATACTCTATACACCTGTAGTTAGGATATGAGGACAGGATCAACTCCATTAAAATGCTCCAGCGTGTTCATTCAACCACAGCATTTATGTCAATGTTTTATAGTCAAGAAAGTTTCCATGTTGGAATGATAAACCCAGCTTATTTTTCTTTCATTTGTGGCAGTTCTGCACAGCCATAGAACACCTTTAATCAACAGACATACACAACATGTTTCATCTGTTTCATCTCCCTCAGGGGTGTACTGCTGCGGCCCTGTCCCTGTCAGGGCCATTAAGGAGGGCGAGCTCATGTTCAAGTACGACGCCCCGTTTGTGTTTGCCGAGGTCAATGCTGATGTCTTGACCTTCATGAGGAAAGAAGATGGCAGCACGTCGAAAGTCACCATGACCACATTGGTGGGCCAGAAGATTAGCACCAAGAGTGTGGGCAGTGACGCCAGAGAGGACATCACTCATCTTTACAAGTACCCTGAAGGTATCATGAACTGTGTACAGACCTCTTATAACAGAAGGTCTCTCCTCCTGTAAATTCCTACATTCCTTATCAGTGTTTGCGTTTCCCACTTGTATGTAAGATCAGATCCTCAAGGTTTAACATGTTTAGTCAGGGCTAATTTATTACATTCATATATAGTGTAAGGAGTTGGGATTTGACACTTCTGTTGAGTGCATAGTTTCTTTTCTTCCATTCTCTAAGGGTCTGATGAGGAGAGGGTGGCTTTCACCAAGGCCAACCACCAGAACAAACTGCTGCAGCAGCAGCAGAAGCAGGGCCTGCACATCATTATCAAAGTCTCACCAGATATGAGGAAGGGCTGTGACTTCGACGTGTTTGCTGTTGTCACTAACAACACACTAAGCGAGAAGAAATGCCGTCTGGTTTTTGGATCCTGTGCCATATCTTACACTGGTGTTCATGGTGGGAACTGTGGCTTCAAAGACCTGCTCAACGTGGAACTTGCTCCAGGAGGAGGTCAGAAACCTAGAAATGCCAAAAGGATTCAGATCTGTACGTGATTAGTACAAGATTGTAAACATCATTCAGTTATGGGGAAAAGTCCTTGTAGAATACATACTAAAAGATGTTCACACCTGGAGTTAACTACACAAATATATGGGTTCTGCAACAAGTTCCTTAACTCTGATGCAGTGAGGAGCTTCTCATTTCTTAAATATCCATCAGTTTGACAGAGAGTATAAAGATTGGAATGTGTCAATGGTTGCAGAAACTGGTTACAATGTTAAGTGCACGATCAAGAAATTATATAACATAGGCTTGACCTTTCAGTATATCACCTGCAAACATACTCATTGTGTAGATTGGCTTTTATCAAAGTGCTAGGATATCATTAAGGAAACTTAATCCCAAGCAAGTGATAAAGTTAAGAGAATCAACGTGTAGTCAGTTTATGATACTGTATATCAGTTCATATATTTTTCATGAAAAAATAAAAAGCAAGCCACACAATACTCACATTTGAAGTGGAGTATAAATATGAAGTCCGCATCCCTCAAATCTGTACTATACTTGGGAAAACATTTTGAGTTACATTCCAGCACTAATAGGCTGTACTCTGCCGTTGTGCTTTGAGATGTGAATTATTTGTCTAATATTTACCACTGTTTATGTTCTGACAGAGAGGCGAATTCCTCTAAGGCTGAACTACTCTAAGTACGGTGACTTGGTCTCAGAGGACAATCTAATCCGTCTGGCAGCTCTGCTGATCGACTACAGCTCCAGAGAAGCAATAATGGCTGTGAGAAACATTGTGCTGGAGAATCCTGAAATCAAAGTCAGAGTGAGTTCAATGACCTGCAACAGATACAGCTTTTAAAAAAAAAAGAAAGAAAGAAAGAAAAGAAGACAGGCCAGGTTTTTCACATCATTACTAAAGGCCTGTACTGCCTTACGGCGAGGTTTACTCCGACTAACACCCAGATGTTGTTGTAACCTGCAGATCCTTGGGGAACCAAAGGAGAATCGTAAATTGGCAGCAGAGCTCACTCTTCAAAACCCTCTGCCCGAGACGCTGGATAACTGCTGCTTCAGCATCGAGGGCGCCAACCTCACTGGTGGTCGTGTCATCTCTGAAAGGTTGTATGAGTGTCTGCTTATTCATGCAGCAATGATTAACACACACACTCAGAATCACAGACTCCCTGCTCATTGAGGATGAAATACAGGGGAGGGGAAACTTTCTCTTCATTAGACTCTCGATCAATCTAACTCCTCTGCCCTTTGTTTATTTTATTTTTTTCTTATCAATGGAAACCCATTACTTCAAGATAAGACAGTTAACAACAACAACCCTTTGCTTGTTCGGACCTTTAGACATCATTCATCTTGTGTAAATTCCAAATGTATTGTTTGGTTTTATGAGTCGCTGGCCCAGTCTTGATGCAGACCCAGATGTGGATTTGCTTCTGTTTAGTCAGGACAGGAGCTCCACGAATAAAACCCACTGGGATTTATAGGGGCAGACAGGAGAGTCAGTCAGAGAGCACTGGATTTGAAAGCTCTGAACAGCTTATCCGCATGTTTTCATTTCTAAAAAATTATAATTTTATTATTTTTTTGTTTTTCATATTAAATTCATACACTAGAAGATGACATTCACGACCCGCAATGACTGGATCGGAGACAACAGACAAAACAAATGTAACATTGCCATATCTTGTAGTTATCTGTATATTTTCTATGTCCTTCTATGATGAGGGTGCAGCCTATCCTGTATGTGACATCTGCACGTTTGGACGTCTGAGGGCATCATCTAAGTGATAAGTGCATGAAGGGTTTTTATTGTTTCATGAGTCATAGAGTATCATGTATCAGAAATAGATTAAATGTTTCCTTATCTGCACTGCGGCTCCATTTGCGATGTGTCCATAAATAGTCATGCCATTCGGTCCCATTTAAGTAATCGATCATCTGAAATAATATTTATGCAGTCGGTAGATAGAGTCTTTATAGTGTGTGTTTCTAAAGTTCCAAATATTTATTTCACAGGCTGGGCTCCAAAGTCGGACCAGGGGAAGACGCAAAAGTGAAAATATACTTCACTCCCAACCACTCCGGCCTCAGGAAATTGGTGGTTGACTTTGACAGCAACAAGCTGTGTCACGTGAAGGGCTACAGGAATGTTATTATCGGAAAGTAAAGCTTGAACTGTGTTTATGTTTTCAGCTAAATGTAAAAAAAAAAAAGTAAATACTTTTTGTTCCATTTATCTACACATTAGTAAAAAGACCTTCTTTAATGGATCACATGCTTTTCCATTAAAATACTTGAGAATCTCACTGCCTAATGCTGAATGGTTCTATTCAGAAACACACTCTATTAACCTTGTACCCATCAGCAGACGTGGAGGATTTAAAGTACTATCCAATGTTTTTATCCTAACTATTTTTGTGCTTTTATAGACATTATGTCTCTTCTATAAAACTCTTTAAACTGGGAATATAGATTTTTGTTGTACTTCTTGCACAATCACAAATAGCAATGAGCCATCTACGGTGGTTAAGGTTAATAAAGAAGTCATATATAATTTTGACATATGGTACATGTAGATTCCTGTTCATCAGTGGCAGAATAAAGGAAATCAATCAACAGGCTGTTGATTCATTGCAACAAATGTAGTGAACTGGACACAGAGTCCTCATCTGTTATCTTAAATCTACACATTGTTTTAAATGGTTTTATTTCCATTGTAATGTAAATGCAGTACAATGCCTTCAGCTGTGTTGTTTTTTTTCAGGGTTGAAATGTGCATACGAATAGTATATATTTCTCATTCTCTTTTATTCAGATAACACAAG
>JAPTHA010000023.1:14391560-14403229 GCA_029814585.1 Gymnapogon annona | reverse complement strand
TGGGAAGCAATTTCACACTCAAGAACAAATTAAATTCTATTTCTATTATTTCAAACGGGGAAAATTAATTCGGTACTTCACCAATTCGGTAGTCGACCAAGCTTCCGGAACTAATTATGGTCGAGAACCGAGGTTTGACTGTATGTTATTAGTCTTCAAATATGGACCATTTTAAGTCAAGGCATATCTTTAATATTGTTTTTATCAAAACTGTGAACAAACTTTGTAGACATGGTCTCAAGGAAGCTACATATACAATTTAAAATAAATCTGTAATCACTAGTTTCATCAGAGAGCATGTCTGTATAAATTGTTAACGAAGACGATTATGACGAGGATGACTCTGAAGACAGCGTCTTCCCAGTAGCACATGGCCTAAAAAGTGGCCTGATGGTCAGTGTCTAAAAGTTCCCCCCACTAATCAGATTTCATGGCAAATAGAAGACGTCAGCCATGTTTGACACTGACTGATTGACAGACCAGTATGACAGCTTGCTCACCTGCCAAGTCAACCGTCTAGAGTTTTGGCTTATTTATTTAAAAAATCTGTATTTGAAAAAAAAAAAAAGAGTATTGAAAACTGTTCAAAAACCAATGAGTGCTTCCGTATTATATACAATCTATGTATAAAACATAAAAATCACATAAAGACTGTCTTCTATATGCTTTTACTGGAATTGTTTTATTTAAAACTGTTTTATTTGATTTCATTAAATCTGTTATTACTGCATTCTTACTCTTTTACTGTTGTTGTACTTGTTGTAAAATCTTATATAAATACAAGATATTATATCATATGATTATTATATAAATTGACAGCTTCTAATCAGGCTCTAAACTAAATACATGTAACTGTTCTGGAGTTATTGTTTCAAAGGTCTGAAAATGAGTCAGTGATGGTGCATCGTCATCGTGTGCAACAATGGGTCGGTCAAATATTCTTGCAAAGAAGAAAAGTTATCCCATTATAACTGTAAAACACTATTTAGCAACAAATATTCAAATCTAAGAAAAAAGTATGAGTGACAAAAATCAAGTCAGAATGATTTCAGATGTACAGATCACCTTCTCTCCAGGACTGGACTTTAGACAGACGTTTTCACAGCTTTACTACAAATAAGAAGAAAAGGTGAAATAAAAGAGACAAAACAAAAGACTTCTATTAAAAACGCAGTATAACAAAATTCTTGCGTCATGTTTTTACACCACACCCTTCAAATGCTTCTTTTCACCTCGTCCCATATGATTTCTTCCCGATGAAGTGTAAACCGGGACTCAATATGTAATCATTGCATCTGTTTACTGATGTGTATAAATAAGAATAAAAGAGGAACGTGTATGAAATCCAAACGGGTGTGTACTTTCAGCTCCACCTTAGTTTTCCTGGGACGATTTTTCTCTTGTATACAATGAAATCATTCACGCTTCACACAAACTCATGCACGTGTTAATAAGATACAGCTATTTTTGTGCTTTACGTAAGCATGATTTTCACAGGAAAACTGACTAAAAGACATGATTTTCTTTGCTGTTAACATTTAAAAGATGCGATGAGGCAAGTGAGAAATGCTATTGTGAGTCTAGGTTTGTTTTTCTTTTTTCCATGCACAGAGTGTGATTAGACTTTTCTTTCTATTAGCCACACTCCACCAGTCATCTCGACGATAATCATACTTAACAACCTGCTTCATCTCCACTTAGCACTATTACCTTCATAGACCTGTTTGGAGTTGCACTTAAACCCATGAAGACCCAAACATCCACCATCCGCCTAAACAATTGAAAGATCTAAACTATTTAATAACTACTGATCTATTAAAACAATTAATACAAGTAAGTAATTTAGGTAAAGTACAGTTTGTTTTTTATGCTCATCACGTATGGCCCAAGTGGATGTTCAGAGGTTCTGCAGTTACCGTGGAAACCGTCATCTTCTACAATATTAAAGTCACCACTAAATTCTATGGAGTTGGATCAATGACAGTAGATGGAAACACTTGGTTTATGTTCAGTTAATGATACATTTTACTGGAGGGAAAAATAATTTTTGCTTCAGTTTTCTCTTCTTTTATATACAAGAATCAACTTTAACATGAGCTTTTATAAACATCTACATGATCATTGAATTCCTTTGGGAATGAAAATATAGAGGCCCGTATTATTTTTAAAAGAATAGTAAATCGATCATTGAAGAAAACTGAAACTTAGAGAAAAACATTTTTTGGAAGTGGCAAAAAAAAATAGCATTTGATGTGGTAATGAATGACTGGACTGATGCCTAAGGGAGAAACTGATTTAGTCACAGAAAAATCAATGAAAGGGAACATAGCAAAACCTGACGACAGCAGCAACTGGAGTTTAGTTGGAAAAAGATGGAGATGAAGTCTGGTTTATGGTGAGTTGAGAAAATCCTCCTCAGCTGCAGCTGGGCACCGCACAACAGGCAGAAGAGATAATTGAGTCTGATGTGTTGAGGGAGGGGTCAATGGCCATGCCGGAGTGGATGTAATTAGCACTTGATTGGTTAATTTTAATTTTTTTTAAAAATATTCTTTTACTAACAGTTATTTTACAGTTCCATTCATACATTACAAGACAACATTCCCAACCCACAATGACAGGATCAGAGACAACAGACCAAACACACACACACACACACACACACACACACACACACACACACAAAAACACACGAAGTGCACAAAAAACACAAAACAGATACAGTGACAAAAACACATAAAAACACATCAATAAGTGAGCCACACGAGTCACACTGACACGTATATTGACCTCACACATCCTAAGTCCCAGGTGCAGAGTTTTAATGATTTTCTCACCTCGACCAATGAGACCAAATCCTCAGCATGTGTTGAACATGTGGGGTAGCTGGTCAGCTTGAACACAGCCTCATTAAAAAGTCAATTAAAGAAAAACAAAAGGCAGAAAAAGTGGGACAATTGTTTCTCCTCGCAGCTCTCAAAACACACACACACAGAAAAAGAGCACAAAACAGGTACAATGACAAACCCACACACAAACCACAAATAAATTCATCACGAGTCATGAGTTTTGTACTGCACTGCTAAGTCTGTCTGTAGATACTTGAATGCCAGTCTCGTGTATTTCAGATACACTGACGATAATTGAAATAAATTGAACTATTTTGTGAAAGTCAACAGAGGATGTGAAAACCATTTGTACAAGCAAAAGAGTCAATGCGGTCATCTGTAATTGACGCTCACTTTGCCTCATGCAATAGTCATGCAGGAATAGGGAGAAATAAAAAAAAAAAAAAAATGTCAAAAGGCCGAGGGAGGTGGAGTGGTGGTAAGGGCTTTGTCGTTTGACTGACTGGGCCCTCAGGAGTCGTGCCCTTGATGCTCCGATGCTCCCGGCCAAGCAGCGGGCTCATTTGTCAGGAGGAAACGTACTGTTAGGGATGGAGGCAAAAGAGGAGGAGAAAGAGGGTAAAGAAGGACAAGGGCAGGGCTGGAGTGAGTGTGGTGTGGAGAAAAAGAAATGAGTAAAAGTACCACAAGCCAAGAGGAATGGAGAAGCACACATCTATCTATCTGTAATCGGATGGGAGAGTTGGTGGGATGTGGGGTGTTGAAGTGTGTGTTCCTAATGTTTGCATTCTTCTGCTGCACTTTTGGTGTGTAATCGTGGACCTTTTCTCTGTTTTGATGTGGGAATATTTGTATTTAAATACCTGAAATACATGATTTACAATCAAGAATACAAAATACAGACGGCAATAATTAAATTATGATGACAGATCACCCAAGTAAAGGTTAAATAGAGAGAACAAAAGTAGTGCTGGGTCTTTATGGGTTAATTCCTTATTTTAAAAAAAATGATAGAAAAAAAAACATAAGACAATAAAAATCATCAAAACGAACCGATGTTGTAGTTAATACATGTCTGTATTTGTTGTCTAAGCCAGCGGACCCCAATCTGCTTTGTTCCACGGACCAGTTTAATGTCTGACAGTATTATCGTGGACTGGCCTTCTGCATAAAAACTGGTATTTAGTAAATATAATAGTATGGGTGAATCCACGGTGTATGTAACTTTATGTTATGATTCATGTTTCTGTTTGTATGTTTCCTGTTTTATTTTTGTGACTTCCTGTATGGTCCTGCATTCCTCTCCTTATGTTTCAGGTACTTTCACACTCAGATTCCCCTCCACCTATGTCTTGTTATTAATCATCCTGATGTGTCGCACCTGCTGAACTCCCCATGTTGAATGTCTTGTCCAGTTGAAGCCTTCGTCGTCCTGTCTTGCTTTATCCAAATTCTGTCAGTGCGTATGCCTACTGCTATAGTTGCATTTTCTAGTTTGTGATAATAGATCATCTGTAGTCATAGTTTTGTGTGTTTTTTTTGTAATTGATAAGATTTCTAAATTTGTGTATTTTTTCCCACGCAAGAGTGGTTTTCTGTTATAGTTTTGAATTTATTATTTACCCGTTATGGGAAATTTAAGTCAAAGATTTTTTCTTACATTTTGAATCAGTAAAGATTATGTGCTCCTGGTGAACCCTAAAAATAAAAGCTTTTGTTTAAAACACCATTGTCAGGAGCGTTTTCTTAACACTTTATTAGCAGTAACAGCCTCTCTACAGCCAACGAAAGCAAACAGAGACATTTGTTTTTTGCTCATTTTTTGAGCTTGGGGGTTTAAATTTAGCACTAATGTATTATGTGTTAGTGTTAGAACAGTTGTTTGAAGAACGTAGTGGATGTAGGTAACACATGTGACCATCTGGACATGCATCAATAGACAGATATGGTGGAAAGAATCCAGTAGTTTTTCGAAAATAAAATGTTCAAAATCCGTTAATAAATTAAAACAGAAATAATGTCAGTTATGTATTCTTTCTGTGTGGCCCGGTACCGATTGTTCCATGGACCAGTACCGGTCCACGGCGCGGAGTTCAACTGATCTAAGTGGTTGTTCCATTATGGCTCCATCTGCCTGGAACATGCCATTGTATGTCCTGTGGTGACTTTGTTTGCGCTGAATTTTCGCTTCTCTTATTGTTCTGTACACAAGTGATGCTAATGAAGCCTCAGTACCCAAAAATCTGCAGGTATTTTACATGTTTAAAATCTTCAGCTTCGAGAATAACAGTACGACTTGATTACAGACACAAAGAAAACCATCTTCCTGTAGCAATGAAACCATGTTCTGCTCTGCTGATTGTGTACAGTTGTTCAATTTTGTCCCGGCAACATGAAGCATGAGCAAGCAACACATACACAAAAAAAAGCAGCTCACAGTGCATTCAATTCACTTGAGAATAACTCTTTTTCCTTTTCCCTTTTTTCCTGTCTTGTTCTTCTCTATTATGCAAATTCCCCTGAGACTGAAAACTAACAGGTGAGATAAGGATAGGTTTCAGTCCAACTCAGTCAAGCTTTTGTTTCACCACAGTGTAAAATCTGATTACAGATACTGACAAGACACTGCAGTGGCCAAAGACACTTATTGTTTAGTGAAGATTACAGTTGGACGTGGCCCTCATACAGAACACACATCTGTGACATCATACGAGGTGTGAGACACAAGGAGTTATGTGCGAAGATACAACGAGAACTCCAATCATGAGGCTAGCATCAAATCTTCGGACAACGGAATTTAATTGAAGGATAGAGATACTTTTTCCAACTTCACACCAATGCCTTGGAAGATTTTGCATAAAGTCTCAAAGTTTGTGGCTCTGAAACACCCCAAAATTTATAGAGAGATTAGTGAAATTCCATTTATCGCAGATACTTAAATGTGACATTGATGTAGATATTTATCACACTAGAATACAAAGAGCATAAATACAACAAAATGACATCAGCAAATTTTCTGGTAACTTCATATAGTGTAAGTGTAAATGTACTTATCATTAACTCTATAGGACAGGGGTCCCCAAACCACAGGCCATTGGGGCACTACACAGACAGACATACGTCAAGGTGTTGCCTCTGTCACAAATGCTTCCACTACCGACTTCAAACCGCTGTTCTAACACTAACACATAATACATTAGCGCTAAATTGAAACCCCCAAGCTGGGGGCCTGGACAAGTCGCCGGTTCTGGTGTGATGTTACTGCAAATAAGGTTACATACACAGTGTATTCACCCTTAATATCATATTTACTAAATACCAGTTTTTATGTTGGTTTCATTATTTTATATTGTTGTATTCATCCACCACAACTTAAAATTCTGGTCACAAAAAAGGTTGGGGACCCTGCTCTAGGGCAGAGTTGGGAATTGCCCTCGGACCCCATAGCTGACCCTGTTTGACCTGTAAGAGATCAATGTAAATATATGTCAACATGAAAGCTCCAACCAATCCAACAGCAGTGCTTTTATTTTGAAGGATCTACTTTCCCCACTTTATATAAGGCTTTCCCAGTGATTGGTTTGTTGACCACATTCAGCACAAGAAGACGTCAGCTGAGGCCAAAATAAGAGAGATTAATTCAGAATGTCAAATTTTTAACAAGACATGGACTTCGGAGTATTTCTTCACTTAAGTCTTAGGTTAAGAAAAAGAAACGGAACTCAGATATAAAAAAAAAAAAAAGAATCTGGGTGCATTGTATTGTTTTTCATATATACCGTAATTTCCGGTCTATAAGCCGCGACTTTTGTCACACGCTTTCAACCCAGCGGCTTATGCAATGATGCGGCTAATTTATGCATTTTTTTCTAACGGCCGCCAGGGGCGCTCGAGCAGAAAAGGTAAGAGTGAGACAGGTGGAATATATGTGTCGAGGAAGATGCAAGTTTAAAGTAACGTCGCACTTTGTGCATGAATAAAGTTAGCATGAACAGACCCTCATCATGGAAAATGCAAGAAGAAATCCATATGACACTGCTTTCAAATTATTAGCAATCGAGCTAATCGAGCTGTGCTATTACCGTAATGCTGCTGTTATTGCCGCATTGCAGGCACTGTTTGGAAAGAAAAGCTAAGGTATATTATTAAAACTTTGAAAACTCTTTCTGTGTACCGTCTTTCTTTGTATATAAATATCTCATGTTTGAACGTGGGCACATGCGGCTTATAGATAGGTGCGGCTTATGTATGTACAAAATAGTTTTTCCTTTAAAATGTACTGGGTGAGGCTTATATTCAGGTGCGCTCTATAGTCGGGGAATTATGGTAGTTCATGTAAAGCTGTTTTTTGTTTTATAAAGATATACTGCATATTGGACAGAGATGCAAGTGTGTTGATCCTGCTTTAACAACGGTTAAAGTTACTCATGTGGTCCTGTAGTAAAATTAACTGCCCGTCTCCACTCTTGGGTCTACATGGGACAACACGTCCATTAAAACATCAGCCAAGTCAAATCAATTTATTTGTATAGCACAATTTAAAACAGCAGAAGTTGACCCAAAGTATTCACTGACACAGATAATGACATTCCAATAAATAAATAAAGTATATAATAAGTAAATAAATGAAATCAGGGCAGAACATGGACCAAGGTTTTAAAAAGGGTAAGAAAACAACAATTAGAATAATAACTCAGGGATAGAAACCATCATTAAACACATAATTAAAAAATAGTCAAATAAAACAGAGATCAAACAACAAGAGAAAATGTAATAGATAGCAAATTAAAAACAGCCAATATAAATAAAACAGGATAAAAAAAAAGAAAAGAAATTAGAAGACCTGAATTAAAAGCCAGACTGAACTAAAAGGACAGGTAAAAATGTGGGTGTTCAAATTGGATTTAAAATTGGTGTTTGGGCAGGATTTATTGTGAGGTGGCGGACTGTTACAAAGCCTTGGTCCATGCACAGACAGGGGCATTCTTATCACTTATCTGCAGCTTCGTCATCTGTCAGATCTCACAGCCTTTGCACACTCCGTAAAGAATCTTTGATCCTTCACAAGGATCAACAGCGAAGATTTATGGATTTTATTTGAAGCTGGTTCAGTTGTACAAATGATTTTAATATTGAACATGCAGTCCGTCTATGGTCTTAATGTGATGAAGCGAGGATGAATGATTTAATTACCTGTACACATTTTATAAAGGTGGAATATAAAACACCACTACTGTGACTCACAGATGTGTCAAGTAACTTTCCTGAGGTGTATAACATTACATAGATCTCGCTCTGTTCCTTATTCAGTCACACAATTTCCTACAGTAAACGTCGATTCATGTCTTAAACGGCAGAGAAATGACCAGTGGTGTGCGCTTTAATAATCGAGAAATCAAACTGTAATTTAAGCAGGCGTCTAAGCTTTTATACAAAAAAAAATTATGAGAGGAGCTCACATTGGTCTTAACAGTTATTACCAAGCCTGGGCTGCAATTCTTATCCTGCCAATTATTTATTCAATAATAGTGACATGATATACAGTAAATACAGAATCACGCTGGCATTTTAATGACGAGAAATTTTTAAGAGGACAACACGGAGCTGAAAGATGACTTCTAAACATGTTTCTTGCTTAATACTTTTCTCCTTTTTAAAAAAATATTTCTTATCATAATAGTATTCAGTCTGTTTTTACTGCCAGACAAATATACAATAAATCCTGCTGTACAAGTGTCACAACCCTGGCTCAGTGGGTAGTATTATTCCCATCTTGCTATTCACTGTTGTTTTTGTCATATTATTTTATTTAGATTTTTGACCAGACAATATTACATTTACATTTATACACTACAACACGACACTGACAACCCACAATGACAGGATCAGAGAAAATGCAAAAATGCCGAGACCTCTGCATTTTTAGACATCACACTAATACAAACAGCTCCTAAGATTAGCATTAGCAATTAGCTTATGAGGAGCTGTGTGTTGCCACTGAAGGCGTCGGGGACCCACTCCAGATATTCATCAGTAACTAGCTCAGAAAGAACCAGAGAATTTACTGAAACTTTAACTGTGTTTCCATCTGAAACGGAACAGGTGAAGAGATGTAGGTGACATACACAATTGGGCAAATCAATACAATTGCGATGTATTGTAGAAAATTAGCTGAAATGCATTCAATGAATCTGACCTTGTATTAAAAGCTGCAGAAAGGTCGGGTTAAAACAAACTCTATTTTAATGACGGTCTGTGCATTTTACACATCACGCTAACACACACCGCTACGAGGATTAGGATTAAGCATTAGCGATTAGCATATGAGGAGCCGCGAGCTGCCACCAATGGCATTCGGGGACCAACTACAGATCTTCATCAGTATCTGGCTCAGAAGGACCAGAGAATTAACTGATGTCTACCTGTGTCTGAAGGCGGGGTAAACCAGAGGGCAATGAGAAAAGAGAACCAGCAAAAAAATCCAGCAAGTGGTCTGAGTGGGAATAGAGCACAGATTTATTTTAAAGTGCGTTCATTGCTGAATACAAAAAAGAATAAGGATGTTCTCCAGGATATAGACCATTTCTGAACTACATGGAAAATTTACCAGCAGACCACATTGGTTCAGCTCTACAGTATTTACCTGAGCAGGGCTTCTAGGACTTAGGAGGTCAGAGGTCAACATAATGTCTCTATGTCACTCATGCAGTTCACTTATGTTTTTTCTTCTGTCAACTGTACCTGTTTCGTGTTTTTTGTGCTCTTCGTGTGGTGGTTTTTTTTTTGTCTCGTCTCTGATCCTGTTGTTTTTTGGTGTATGAATGCAACAAATATTGTTATATATGTATGTATGTATGTATATATAATACTGTCTATATGTGATACTGTCTTATGAAAAATCGAAATAAAATATTTTAAAAGTGCCTTGTGTGAACCGATAAAAACCATGATAATGATGACTTCTTTGGGCTTTTTCCCTTCCGGGGTCGCCATAGCAAATCTAATTTGCATATTTCATTTGGCAGGAGTTTTTACGTCGGATGCCCTTCCTGACACAACCTACTGAATGCTCATCCCGGGAAACAAACCTGGGTCCCTTTAGCACCAGCCCGGGGCCTTACCAACTGAGCTATCCAGTCGGGGGAACAAATAAAAACCATAAATCCAGGATAATAAATAGGCACTTGAGTGGTCACCCATTTACGAGGGTAGTGACGTTCTAAAAATCACCTGCAATAGGTGAAATCTGCAAAGTATTCAGCTTTTAGCAGTTTTTCCTCACCATTGTCAAATGTTAGCATGCATAGCATGTTGCTCCTGGAGGACTCTCTTGGGTTTCCTCCTATTTCTTTTTTATTTTGATCTATGCGCTATATAAATAAACTTTGATTTGATTTGATTTATATTTTTTTTTTACAATTATTCTATGTGTTTTATGGCTGTTAAACCCCTCAGCACACACTTTATACTCTTTTCTTAGACAGGTATTAACATTTTCTCTCATTTCTCTCTTGTTTAAATACTCTCAAAGTTCAAAGGTTCACTGATTAAAAAAAACAAAACAAGTACAGTATTATAGAATGAAAGCAAAGCTCAAAATCCTAAGAAATTATTAATAGTAACTCACACGTACTTCAGAGTACCTCTGACCATGCCTTTCCATTCTTTATCGATATTCCCACTCCTGCGCATTACTTTTTGATCCTGGAAATGTTGTTTGGTGCTCACAGAGCACACGACATGCGACCTGCGCCACCAGATGGATAAAAAGAGTATACGTGGTTGAATAACTGACAGCAAAAACAATTATTCATATCAAAAAATGCATAATAATTTTAACTGCCATCCTTTTAAGCAATGAATGTATTTTCTGTAAACTGAAATACAATGGCTTCTCCTTGAGCTTAGTTTGCTTGAACATAAAACCTATTCTAAAAGCTGGACATCCTCCTCATCATCACAGATATTTTGGAGTAAATATAAGTGAATGCAGTTTCTGCAGCCACTTTTCCACAAAAACACTTTTTGTGTGACTCGGACGTTGATGGTTCAGTCTTCGGTTTTCAGTTTTGGAGGCGGTGATGGTGGAACATCAAAATAGTTACTCAACGAGTTTTCTTTGACATTTTGACGAGTTCCCCCTCTACCAGCGGTTCCAGCTGTTGGTGCGCAAACGTGTTTCAAGGCATTTGATATGCAGCGCAGCTTGCATTTCGACAACGCATGCATACTTGCGCACCAGTTATGTGCACCCCTGGATATTCTCCACGATTTGCTTACACATGCAACAGAACATATGCTTTTCTACAATTTTAAAACCAGCAGAGGAGTGAAAGGGAAGGCCTGCATTAACAAATCAGGATGGCCTCCACAGACATGTGAAACCATCGTGTTTGTGTGAAGCCAAAGTCAAGCCAAGGAGAAAACAGCACCGGGAATCCTCCAATACACTCTGGAGTCACAGAGGCTCATAGCTGCTAGAAAACTCCTGCATTTGCCCATTTCCTCAGCCGGCAAATAAGACCTACGTTTCTGCATACGTCGGATTTTTCACCATTTTTATTCTTTCTTTCTTGTGTTGAAGTCCTTTCTTTGCCCCTTTTTTACCCTCCAGTTCTGTAGCATCTCCCACAAGTCTCCAGCTTTGTGTTATTGAAAGCAATCTGGGCGTCCTCTTGCTTCATTCTACTGCCTTTTCAATCAGACGTTCTACCTATTAGAGGCTCCTTCAACTAACTCTGTTCTTGTGAATCAGACCACTATCATTCATTCACCTTCTTTACTCCTTTAATTTACTTCCCTAACTTTCACACCCGGGGG
>JAPTHA010000023.1:14270365-14283366 GCA_029814585.1 Gymnapogon annona | reverse complement strand
TTCCTGTGACTGTGAAGACCTATGCGGGAGTGGCAGTCTCTATTGCATAGGTCACATACATGGACTGTTGCAGGTCTTTGCGTTGCTGCGCTCTTTTCTGCTAGCTCGTTTTGCAGCAGCAGTTTTGAGCAGCTTCTCCTCTCCAAAGAGAAACCTTGAGAAGGGACCACAGGAGGGGGGGGGTCCCCCTTCCAGGACCGCCAGGCTGTTATTATATTATATAACAGCCTATAATATTATAACAGTCAAAAAGTCAAGACAAAGAGTTTGTGTCAGCTGTGGCGGCTGCAGGAGGGGTCTTCCTCAGGTGACGAGTGGCCAGGCGACACAGGAACCTCCATAGCATGCATCCGCTGATCAGACCCCCTCCCCTCCCTCACCGTGCGGGGGTGGGGTGGCAGGGGCAGTGACCCATTCCTAAAACGGCTAATAACTGAATTTTGAAACAGTGAAGAAGAGCGGCAACCCTCTCGCTAAATACTACTGAGTAGCAGTACTAAATAGGGAATAGTAATAAGTTTTTGGCTTCACAAAACTCTGTGAGACATCCAGTTGTGATATAGGGCTCTACAAATAAAAGTGAATTGAATTGAATTTTCGCCTTGCTTGAAGTCTGAATAAAATTGTGGAAAGAGCAGGTATGATTCTACATAGAGTATAACATTTGAGTGGCCAAATAATTAGGTTTGCTGTGTTTCTTTGATAAATTTAAGCTGGGACAGTTTGTGACATGGTTAGGAACAGGAAATGGAAAAATGGAAAAGGCTAAGGAGGATGGAATTTGCAGCATAGGATTTGAGAATTGACCTGAAATACACTGTACCGAAATGTTCAGTACTGTACTGAATGTACTGTTGACTCACGCGTATCTACTGCCCCCAAGTGGTGACTAAATATATTACAGTCTCTATGTTAAAGCTGATTGCAGACTTTATAACAATAATTGTAAGTATTCTCTTACATGTTTACGATGGTTGATAGTAATTTATTATACCCTATTATTTATTCCACTAGCAAGATTTGCATAGTCATGTTCATACATTTAAATATGCAACAGCATGCTTTCTTGTGGAATAAACGATGATTTCATGTCAACTTCATGTTTGAAATCCAAATTTGCTCAAATGAGTGGGTCTTCAGCAGCATCCCACATTATTACAGTTTCTAAAAGTCACTTGATTTAGATATCGAACTACCAGTGTTAAACATCAGTGAAAAATGCACAACCATAAAATATGAACTGATAATAATACATGTGTTTTGTACAGTGAATATTATGTTTTTTTAAGGATAGTGTGCTTTTTTTAAGATAAAAAAGGTCTCTGTTGATGAGGGCACTAGGTTTGAGTAAAGAATGATGAAGTAAAAGTGCTGGAAACACATGATTCACTGTCTTCATATGTGAAAGTACAGAAACTTAAGACAGAAATCTGTAAAATGGCGAAAGTTGAAATGCAACAAAAAAATGCCAAAAATTAGAACTTTGGAGGACACACTTAACACAGATCTAGTCTATGACATACTTAATAGATTGCTAAAAATATGGACTTATAAGTAAATAATTACTTTATAAAATTTACTTTTATTAAGGATTTGTTGGATCAGTAGAGTGATTTTCTTTTTTTACACTGTTCTCAGTACTGTTTACATTGTTAAATTGTTACTGTCCATCTTATTTATTTCTTATTTATAGTGACTGTGTGTGTTGTCACTTTGCACTGCAGCCACTTATGGCTTTGGATTCACTTCAGCAAACTTGCACTTTTCTATTTCATATTTATTTGTGTTATCAGTTTCCAGTCTATGACATTTCGTTACCAGATTCATTGTGTGTGTGTGTCTGTGTAATGACAATAAAGGAAGTCTGAGTCTAATTCTAGTCTAAGGATGTCGGTCAATAAGCAAACAAGGGAGGAGACAGAGCTGTGAACGCGATGCGCGCTCCCGACAATAAACCTTTGACGCCTTCATCCGGGAACTACTACGAACTCGCTCTCCAACATGGCGGCGTCAGGTGAGGTTTATGTGGGTGAACGTTCTGGGGTCGATTGGAGGGAATTCCCAGTGGTTATACTTCGGTTTGATAAATTGCACCGAGTGTAAGAACTCTTAATATTTTGGCTCGTTGTTCGGCGTCGTTGTCCCGCGGGTGCGAGTGGGTTTTGTCCGTTGTTCTGGCCCGTGAAAGACGCGTCGGTTGTCGGAAGGCGAATGAACGAAGCACAATCTCAACGTTTTAACCTGCTCGTTACACGTGTTATTTTCACAAGGAAATGCTCATGGTGATGCTTTGGGTGTCTACTTTTTAATTTTGTACGTTATGACGCTCACGGGGCAAAGGGTGACATGTTATTAAATGTTCCCAACTGCTTGCGGCGTCGGCACATTGTATATCCGTAGCGGAGCTCGCCGTGGCGCTCAGAGCAGATAAGCACCGGGCGCAAGCGCGTTTTGGTGGAGGAGGGGTTGGGCCGAGGAGCCCTGGCTACCCGAGGAGTCTCCCCACGTGTGCAGCCTGGCTCTCTGATATCGGTGTTTGATGAACCGGGACAGCTGGGACTTGGTCGTGTCTCGTCCTAAACACTTCGATAGCAGCTCCGCAACTTTGAGTCGTCCCGCCGGCCACGTCTTGCTCCGACGATGGCGCACTTGGATACAGGCTGCTGCGACGTGCGCTAGGCCCTAAAACCTAGCCAGCTAAGCAGGGATACTTCCCCCGTCAGCAGTCCTTTGCTGACTAAGCCCACATACGCACAAAGACAAAAGCGACCCACATAGCTAGCATGTCATTAACATCGTGTAAGTTAGCACAACAATCGACTGTTGGCCTTAACAGCTGGTATACAACTACGTTTAGCTGAAGTTATGTAGCCGCAAGTTAACGTAACGTAGCTCCTAGTTTTTGTCATAATCGTGGCGCAGCGTTGGGAAAAACACTAAAATGATCTGGATGTTATTTTATGTTTTCGTTGGCTCAAAAGTAGGCGAACCCTGTCGGCCAGGCGTGCCACTTGTAAACAGTGACTTTGCATTATGCGCGTGTTGTAAACCGTCAGTGTGTACGTTTTGTGTGAAGAATGTCCTGACTGCATGGGTTGTTGTTTTTTCTCAACAAAGCTCACTGCCAGCTTTGTCGATCCCCCTTTCTGCCACAGACCAAAACAAACCAGTCCTGATCTGTGCTCAGAGCTGTGTCTGTGTGTATATATATCCCATCGGCAGCCCATAGCCGCTCTGCCATTCAGAGCCACACTATGGGGAATGTTCTGCAACAGATGCAGGCCTTATTGACTACCACCAACATGGGCTGTACTCAACATATGCAGGGAAAGTGAAGGTCGGTGTGTTAAACATGCCAAAAGATGTGCACCTCACTTCTTTTGAGGGTGAACAAATAGAGACAAAGTGTTTTTGACCTGCAGTACAGTGACGGTTTGATAGGCAGACCACTCCCTGCATGTTGACTCTTCCCTGCGAAAAGAGGTCAGCTTTTATCTGGCCTGAGTCGACAACATCATACTACTCAGTACTGCAAATAGTCAATGCATACCCTTTCATGCAGCCATCCTGATGGAGTTTTCTGAAACATCCTGCATTTGTTTTGTCTTTATTGCCATGTTTACTTATATTATACCACGCTGTGCTCTTGTTAGTAATTCAAATTCAACATGGGTTTTTTTGCAGAAGCATTTTTTGATGGAGATTTTTGCTTAAGTTGTGGTAACTGAGGTTGCACATTGTGTTTATAATCCTTCCAGCTAAGAAGAAGAATAAGAAGGGGAAGACCCTTACTTTGACTGACTTCCTGGCGGAGGACAGTGGAGGTAGCGGTGTGGCCCCCAGCTATCCTACTAAGTCTACAAGCTGGGCAGATGAGACCGATGACCTGGACGGAGATGGTAAGCACTCAATGAAACACAGTCTTATATTTTGCCACATGCAAATTGTCAGGAATATTCAAATTAGAATTCTTCCTCTTTAGTTCATTCTCCAAACAGGAGAGAAATAAAAATGCAGTTTAAAAGGAAGTGCCATAAAGTGCCCTGGTTCCTGATTGAGTATGAATCCACTTTGTTTCATGTGTACATGTGTTGCGGCTTGAAGCTCACACTACTTTTTCAGTTTTATTTTCTCAGCTTCGACGATCTACTGGTGCAAACTTCACATTTTGTAAAATATGAGTTATTTATGCAGTTATTTATGAATTGTGTAATTTTGGTGGCGAGGGAGGTATTAAATCTTGTTCCACAGAAAGCAGTGTAATACTACCATTATTCCAAAAGTTTGCTCCACAGCAGTAACAATTCTTCTTTTTCTCTTTGTTGTAAAGCTACAATGTTGTTTTCTTAAGAAATTTTCAGTCACGCCTGCACTGTGATTCTGTTTTCTTTAGGCAATCTATAACATTCATGTGCAGGTTGGCTGATGGCTGTTTAACTCATTGCCTGCCAACGACGTCTATAGATGTTATTTGAGACGGGTAGACGGGTAACGTTGACTGATGTCTGGCAGGCAATGTTAATATAAAGACACTTCACAGTGTTGGCTTAAGGGATAAAAACATCAGCACCCATAGAATAAGAAATTCTACTAGTTCTCTGCATTTGATCAACTTTGCCTTCTGATGGTATTTTCTCAAATGCTTTTCCTGCTTTCACAAGAATTTTAATTGAGCACACTTCGTTAGTTGCATCATATCTACGTGTTGCTTTTTTCCTTTGGTAAAATGCATCACGCGCACATTATGTGATTGTGAATGTTTGACATGGTGTTGTTAAATCATGTCATGATAACTTTGTTTATGTTATTCATGTCCATATTTCAGGTTTTACTTAATTTGTTTATATAGTTTTGCTCCCAGCATCTGTCCTATCAGAACAAGAGTATTTAAGAGCAAGAAATGTTCTTAAATGTTTATTGATTTATCAAGTTCATGAAAAGTTTCGGGATTTTTTTGACACCGCAATCACCAAGTAGAAACTGAGATGTTCATGGAATTAAAGCAACTTTAATATCAGTTGTTTAACTTTTTGATGTTTTCATCCTTACAGTCTCAACTTCATGGCACACAGAGGAGGATACGTACCGGGCGCCACCAATCGACCGCTCTATCCTGCCTACAGCACCGCGATCTGCCCGAGAACCTAATATTGACCGATCCCAGTTGCCCCGTAGTCCACCATACACGGCCTTCCTGGGCAATCTACCTTATGATGTCACTGAGGACTCCATCAAAGACTTTTTCCGCGGCTTGGCAGTAGGTGTTGCTCACACAAGCACACATTTCTGCAATCTAGAACTCACCCTCAGTCTATGCATCATTAAGTGACCAGTAGAATGTATTAGTCGGTTTTTCGGTCCATCACTTTCAGTCATTAATGTGCACACTGCTCTGACCATTATTTGATCTAAGTGTCTTCTACTACCTACTTCTGGAAGTCTTTGCTGACTCAAGAGTAGTGCAGTGTCCACATGGATGCTCATCTGTCACTGTACCTCTCCAGATCAGTGCAGTGCGTCTGCCACGAGAGCCCAGTAACCCAGAAAGGCTGAAGGGCTTTGGCTATGCTGAATTTGACGATGTGGAATCTCTTCTGAGGGCTCTTAGTCTCAATGAGGAGGTGAGTGCATTGATGTGATATGAAATCATTCTAGAGAATCTTGAACTATTTTAACATTTTTGCCCTCTATGCTAATAGAACTTGGGAAACAGGAGGATCCGTGTGGATATTGCAGATCAGTCTAACGACAAAGGTACTGTTTCAATTGTGTGCTGATTGTACATATAGTGTCGTCTAACTCACAAGTAATCACTAAAGCCTGACATTGGTTAACAAACCCACTTGGTGTTATCCTCCCTTTACAGCACTTGTGGGTTAATGTTTTAGAAATACCTTTCACTATGTAAAATTGGAACTGTAAAACGAGTAACTTGTTACAACTATACATTGAAAGTAGTTGGGCATTATTTGGGATGTTTTTTTGGTAGGAATTTGTTCATTTTGATGCTTGGGGTTCACTTTCCCACACGAGCAAAAATTTGAACAAGAATCTCCCCCACCAATATTTAATAAAACCAACATTGCTACATCGTTGGCTTTGCACCATCTGAGATGATTGTAATTGGTTTTAAAACAAAACAGTTTTTCTCCTGTCCATAATACTGGATTCAACCAGACCTTTCTCTACTGCTACCACAGTACAAAAGGAAGTGGTCTTACACTATTTGCAGGTACTCTTTAAATCAATCAATTTTTATTTGTCAATTCACCATATAGCATACAGAGAATCAAAATTGCGTTTCCCTCTGGCCATGCAGTGCAAAAAGTGTACAGTGTACACATAAAAACCTGTCTAAAGTGTAATGGTTCCGCTGTAGACTTATGGCCTTTTATCAGATGACCGTTCTGCGTTTAACTATAGTATTTTTGGTAAATTCATCTATAAATTAAAAGCCGTGTGGCCTCTGTGTGCATGTGCTTATGTTTGTCCACTTTCTATCTCTGGCCTTTGCTGTTTTGGAGTACTTATGTTTTTTTGGGTCAGGCAATAACAGCAAGTTAATAGGAGTAATAGTTTGGGCCATATTAGTAATTTTGGAATACAGTGGACTTACAATCACGTTGAATCCTCATTAAAGTCGGTTACCAACAGGCCTGTTGCAATAATAAGTTCATTAATCGCACAGTAACAAAAAATGAAGTCGATAAGTTTGCTGGGCACAATAATTTTTTATTTACCAAAGACACCGGAAAATGAGTTAAAATTGCTGTATCTGAGAGACTGACTAAAGAACAGTCTCATTCCTCTGAGAATGAGGGGGTGGGGGGGGGGAGTGCAGCGTGAGGAGTAGAGGGTCAGATTTGTAGAAAATAAAATGGGTTTCTAAGACGAAAGGAACAGTTTCTGAATAGAAACACTGAGGAATCAAGACAAATGAGCGCGTGAAGCACAGACTCAATGAGCCACTATCAACATATGTTTGAAAAAAGTTTGTGCTAAACGCTGGGTTTACGGTAAAAGCAACACGGCAAACATGCACCTTCTCCTCACACACACACACACACACACACACACACACACACACACACACACACACCCACACCCATCGTAGTTTTGCCAGCTAGGAAAAAAACCCCTCACCCAAACAAAGGGGCAGTGGATGAGGTCAGACAGACAGACCACCATCACTACCACCATTATGAAGCAAACTCAGTGGAATTCACTACACACACACCTTTAACACCGTCCCAAGCACACATACCTTTAACACCGTCCAAAAGCTGGCGTTTCCACAAATTTTAGTGGTTTTGATCAATTATTTTTGCTATTTGTCTTTTTTTCAATAATATAATTCAAATTTTAAATATTCTTAATAAATACAAATGTATTTATCTTTAAAAGGGTGTAATTGCATTTTTATACCCTTATTATATTAATTGAAAAAGGGTATCAAAACGGCAATATTATTGTCACTTATCGCAATAATTCCTGGGACAATTTATCGCCCAGCAAAATTTGTTACCACGACAAGCCTAGTTACCAAACAATGGATCAACAATGTTGCCGCGTTGCCATGGTGTCAATTTTATGTACATAAACAGATGTGCCAAGTGAGAGGTTATTCAACTGAAAATGCCAATGGAATTTACCTCATTTGGAGTGGGTTACCTAGCAACAGATAAATGTAACTGCCACAGGGACGCTTGCTAGGAGACTTTGAGCAAAAAAGTGAATATTTTTCATGCTTTTATAATGTGCTACTAGTCGTTTCTCAATCTGCAAAATTGAGGTTGTTATGGGCAAAAATTGAGTATTTTGATAACCATGACTCATGGTCATTGAAGGTCAACAAAATTGAAAGACCATATCTGTCATCAGGTGTCAACAGGCTAATTACACGACATTTCAACTTAAATTCCAGAGAGAGACAATGGACCTATGGGGGGTCGAGACCGTGGCGGTCGAATGGCAGACATGGGTCCTGATAAGACAGACAGCGACTGGAGAGCTAGGCCTAGTGCAGATGCAGATGATGGCCCTCCCAGAAGAGATGATGCCTTTGGAGAGAGTGAGTCCAACACAGTTCTGATACTTTAACATTCACACTTCTTGCTAATACCTGTTATGACAAAAGCTGATCCAGATTAACAATACTTTCCTTCACTTAAGTTTAATAACCCAGTACAAGTTCTTTTTGTGTCCAAGTCTGAGTAAAACCTTTGTCCTGTCCACATTTTGCAGGATCACGAGACCGTTATGAGTCAGATCGTTATAGAGATGGACCACGGCGAGACAACGATCGCTACGATAGTGGAAGAGACCGCTATCGGGATCGCTATGACGACCGGGATCGTAGGGATCGTTATGATGACCGGGATCGCAGGGATTACGATAGAGGAGGTGAGCTGTTTTACTTATGTGTCAAGCGTTTTAAATTATTATGTTGAATTTGCATGTTGCATGTCTAAATGTTTTCTCATGTCCAATTTCAAGGTTATGACTCTCGTGGTGGAGGAGGTCGTCGTGCCTTTGGCAGTGGCTTCCGTCGCGATTATGATGACAGTCGGGGTAGCAACGATCGCTATGGCGACCGGGATCGTTATGGTGACCGCGATGACCGTTATGACAAACGGGATGACAGGCGTGAGGAAAGAGGTATGGAGTCATACTTTTTGACATTCCTTATAGAATCAGCAATGCATTTTTATTCGCTTTAGTCTGATGACACTTTTTTGACATTTGCAGCTTGTCTCAATGGTAACATTTCCTCTGCCCTTTTCAGCTCCTCAGCAGAGACCCAAACTCAACCTGAAGCCTCGCAGTGTGCCCAAGGAGGAAGAGAGTAGTGGAGGTGGTGGTGGTGGTGGAGGTGGTGGCGGTACTTCCCCTGGAGTGGCTCCGGCCTCCAGCAGCAGGGCCTCGTCTATCTTTGGTGGTGCCAAGCCCGTTGACACAGCAGCCAAGGAGAGGGAGGTTGAGGAAAGGCTGAAGAAAGAGGAAGAGAGGCTGCAGCGGCAGTTGGAGGAAGACAAAGGCCGAGGTTCTGACAGGAAGATGCGAGACAGGTCAGAGATTCCTTTTCCACTGTTAGTCGGCAGCTCCTTAATATTTATGAAAGTTGATGATCACTATTCTGACACTAGACTGAAAGGCTCAGTCTGAAGGTTTTGTCCCCACAGCCATCAGACTATAGTGTTTGCTGTTATGTCCCCCTTGCCTCACTGATATGGACAGATGTGCAATTACAACCAATGCCTTTCACTTGTGTAGAGAACTGCTCTTACCTTGTTGTACTATTTTTGTTGTGGTGTATATATTTTTCTCTTGAATTTGCCAGATATTTTTGCTAATTTTTTTGTAATTTATTCATCTATCTTTTGTCAAGAGGCAGGTACCTCTGTGCGAGTCCACATTTGTGATGTTGCATATCTTAAACAACCACTGAAATTAATGCTGCTAATCCTTGTACCACAGGACACAGTTCAACAGACGGCGGTCATAATCATACTGCTAAATTAAGTTTTTCCACCGGACAACATTCATACTCGCCTACAATGAATGGATGAAATGATTTGTGCAAATTCGGAGGAAAATTTATTTTAAAGTAATCTTTAAAAAAAAAATCTTAAAGCCTTCTTTGCGTTTGATACCTGTTGGTGGCAGCTTTTTATTTATGTGGTTTAAGAAGTGTAGTGTTTGTGTATGATACTTGCTGTGTAGGAAGAAGTTGCTTTATTTGTTAATGAGAGATTATAATTTGCTAATGTTGAAATTTATAAATGGTATACTAATACGGGGATTTGTTTGTTATTTAGAGACCCGAGCTGGCGCAATGAAGAATCTCATACTGAGCGATCTCGTACAGGAAGTGAGTCTTCACAGCATGGAAGTACTTCTGGAAGAGGTGAGATGTCTTCAGGGGGCTGGTTGGGTTTGGTTGTATACCAGATGGTACACTTGGATTAGTGTCTCCATTGGTTCTGATTTTTCGTTGTCATACGTAGAATTAATAGTCTCCTTTCAATGACTTTGTCCCCTTTTTTTTTTTTTTTTTTTTTTTAAATCCTCCAGGGTCACGATGTAGAGATAATGAACGGTCTGGGGAGAACGAGGTTTTCAGTGGAAAAGACAGTGAGCCGGTTTCCCCAGGGACCTCCCCACAGCCCCCATCTACCAGCTCCTCCAAGGAGCCACTTAAGGTGATGCCTGCTCCTCCTCCAAAGGAGAACGCATGGGCCAAGAGAAGTGCAGCCAGCGCAGGCTCCAATGAGGGTGACGGGCGTCAACCAGTCTCTCCAGTTTCCCCGAGTGGTTCAGCTCCTCCTAAGCTCAGGTGAGAAATAGCTTAAACACTGTGTACACTGGGTAACTGAGTAGATATTAACTGTACAAAATTAAATGGCAACAGCAGTACAAAGACAACTACAAATTATTTGCCAAATGGTTCCCTCCACACCCACCAATGACTCTAAAATCACTTGGAGTTGGCAAAGTTTAAATGAAATATTGGAAATGTTCTGTATATCTTCCACTGACTGACTTAATTTCTCTTTAGCTCAAGCCCTGCTGATGAAAAGGGATCTGGAAAAGGTAAGGCCCACTGAATGGGTTTTCACAATGAGGATTAGATGTCGCTACAGTCACAAGTCCTCATACCAAACGCAATCATGAGAAGAAAACAAATTAGGCTTTACATGTAAAGGGAAGGAAATGGCAACGAGGCCAAAATCCTTCAAATCCATACACCCCAGTAATGTGCAATGACTGATAGAATTGCATTTCTAATGGAAATTCAGTTTCATGCAATGATGTGCATCGCATGAGTGGGAATGTCTTAATCTTTTTTTTTATTATTTGATACTGAATAGAAGTAGTTTCGAGGCATGACAGGTCAGACAATAAATGTATTACTGAGCTTATGATTTTCCCAACATCTGACAGCCAATTTGCATTTGAGTTATTTTGGAAAATCGACTACAAGTCCGTATCTGTTGTAGGACTTGGGTTTCTTGTTTGACAGCTTCAGTTAAGTGTGGTGTAATCTGTTTGTCTGCAGAAAGGAAGGTTGTAGCAGCACACCATTATATCTAAGGTTCAGCCGCTGCACTCATTATTGGAGTGCAATGTAGAAAGAAATGCATCCCCAGAGCAAAGACAATGAGTAGTGTTGTGCAGAATGAGATCAGACCAGGATTGACAAAAATCTGAGATAGAGACAGAAGATGGTTTTTGGGTCTCCAGTGTCGGCTGCATTTGAATGGTTGAGTAAGACGGTATTGGAAATCCTTGGCAGATTCTGCAAAGAAATGTCATAGTTAAAATAAGTGGGTTCCAGTGTACGAGCTCAGCTTGCAATCAAGCACCATGCACGTGTCACGTAGCCCCACACCAGTGACTCACACTTTATAAATCCAACCAAGTGGCTATTTACGCTGCCATGTGTTGTGAGTGTAGTCTACTGTTTTAACGTCCAACGTCCTCACTTCATTCAACTGTCTGGCTTCTCCTTTAAGATGAGAACAAGGCTGACGGTGTGCGTCGGGACCGGGGGCCCCCACGTGCACGAGGGGGGCCTGCAGGGCCTGGAGCAGGGCGGGGCAGAGGAGAAGGGCCCAACAGAGACCGAAGAAAGGAGGCAGACAGGTCAGCCACCCAGAGCTGGGAACTGTAACGTGTGTACTGAGACAGGGAGGACATTCCTGGGCATCTGTAAAGAGTGGCCTGTGCTTGGTGACACAACTGGTGATGCATTCATTGTTGCTGGTGTTGTGGACACTTGGAATGGCAAAGATCGACCACTTAGTAAGCACTGTTCACAAAGGGGCCACGTAATCCTTAAGTCTCAAATAAACGTGAGTGTAGTGTGTGCTCGCTTGGTCTTTTTTTTTTTTTTCCGTTGGTGTGTGTATGTGAGGACTTTAGTGGTGCTGAGCTTCAGATCTGACCTCAGTGTCTGCTCTGATTGTAGAAAGGACAACAGACGAGACCGAGACTCCCGACCACCATCTGAGCCAAAGAAATACGAAGAAACCCCAACTCCTGTAAGTGACCCCCTTCAACAAACACCGCTACGCATCTGTAGAACCCCGACTTTAGGTTTATTTTCTTTGGATTTTCATTTTTGAATTTTCATTAGACAATATTAGTTATATTCATATACTACAAGACGACACTTTACAACACACAAAGACAGACAGCAGAACAAACAAAACTCCAGAACACACAGATAAACAAGTGAACCTCATAAGTGACTGAGACATGTTGACCTCTGACCTCTTAAGTCCTATAAACCCTGATCGGGTATATAGAGCTGAACCAATGGTGTGCTGGTACATTTTCCATGTAGTTTCTAAATGGTTCCATATCTTGTAGAACATCCTGCTTCTTTTTTCATCCAGTAGGTTATTTTATCCAGGTTCACACAACTGTTGACTTCAAACACATTTTGATTAGAAGGGGGGCGTGGTCTAATTTCCACTCTCTATCAGTACATTTCTTTGTGCTTGTCAACAGAATTCCTGTCAGTTTCTTCACACACTTTGACAATTTGAGTTTAGAGTCACTACTAGACAGACTTCAGGGTCTAGTGAAAATGTGACCCCATGACCCACCTCATTATAGGCTTTGTATCTGTTAATATAGTTAAACTACTATTCTGACCTTCATTCTCTCTGTCCTTTCATCAGAAGTTCAGCTCAGCCAGTAAATACGCCGCTTTGCTAATGGATGGAGACCAAGGAGATGATGGTGAGGACGTCGAATAGAAGGAAAATAAATGACGAGGCTGAAAAGTGCAAGGAGAGGCGATGAACGACAAATGCAGAAAAAAAATAATCACATAGCTTATGAAAAATCTCCTCACACAGGAAAAGGCTCCTGGGAGGACATCGCTCCCTCCCTCCTTTCCTCCATCAAACCTGTCCTTTACATTCGAAGCACCTCTCCCCCCCACCCCCACCCCATCTTCAGGACTTTTCAGGTTCTAAAGAAATATTCAC
>JAPTHA010000023.1:14182245-14212131 GCA_029814585.1 Gymnapogon annona | reverse complement strand
AGAAGGTTAAGTGTAATAAATAATAAATCCACCCTTCAACCTTGGTTTTGCCTTAGTAAATATGGCACGGATACACAGTACTACACGGTACAGAGAATAAGAACTGTACATTGCATTTGTTCAAAATGTGCATTTTAGTCAAACTGTCAAGTTCGGGAGTATGATGCATGTATTAAGCAATATATGTGTATCTGCAAAGCCGTGCTGTGTATTTTCTTTATAATCTGCACCACTTTATTTCTTTTCAGCCTATAGTGAAGCAGTAAAAACACACTACTTAGCTGAAAGAGGATATATGGAGCAGGATGGGGCCCTCTTCTTTCTTTCCTGCTCCCCTTCCTATCTGTCGCCTTTTCTGTGTTTACATTATAGACACACCCCTGACCTTCACCCAGGCCCCCACCGCTGCCCCTAATACACACAGTGTCACACACACATCAGAGCACACAACCCACAATGAACAAACGAAACCCCCATGAATACCCGGGTGAGCAAATTGCCCATTTTTATCAAGGGTAAGACAATGATGTTATTAGTCGTGTTTACCCACGGAGATGGTGTAGTGGCGTTGTCCAATCGTCTATTTATAGCATACTCGGCCGTATCTCATGCATTGCAAGTGTATGGCAACATCGCTAGGCAGCGGCATCGCCTCCCAGCCTACCACCGTACTGCAGAGTAGACACACCCCTTCCACACACACGCCTCGCTGCACACATTTGTAAGGTGTCAAAAATATCACGAGGCGTTCGGGGTCAAAACAGCGTATTTTGCTGCTGATGCCGTTCAGATCATCCAGTGAGACGCGTGTTGTTCGACGGGGATGGTATGTCGACTTATTTAAACTCTTACACAAGGGGCTCAAAGCGTGTTATACAAAACAAAGACATCCTGGCGTAAAAATGAAAACACGACGGGGGGAGATATGTGCAAAGGATTTGATCGTTAAACTCTGAGGTTTTTACATGCAGATCCACGCGCGCGCGCACACACGCATAGACACACACACACACACACACACACCGGGTCTCTCCGTTGATTCGCGCATCAAAAGATGAAAAAAACAGTGTTGCTTTAAACCTCACGCGGTCAAAGTTGTTTACCTCTTGGTTACCTCTGACGTCACGACACACCCCTGTTTGAGGGGGCGGATCTTCCTGTTATGAGCACCGAAGCCGACCAAATGGAGTTGGGATGGGCCGAAATGTCACCAACCGCAACACGGGAGACAACCGCGAGCTCACCTGTGATTGGTTACCGGAGGGGCTGGGGGGAAATCCCTCTTTCCCGTAGAGGTCCTTGCGAAGGGGGCGGGGCATAACAAAAAAGTAATGGCCATCTATTTGGGTCCTGAAGAAGGAGGGATATTTCTCGTCGTACTATCGTAGGTGTGATTTGGCTTACTCCATGTTTGCGCCTGCGTTTGGCCGTCGGTAGTAGTCCTTTCGGTGTAGATTCCGCCCATGTCGGACGTTCGCTACCCGGTGATCGCGGAGAGCTCAGTTAAGCGGTTAAACTTGGGTGCCTCGTTTTAGGGTTAAACCAAGCAGCTAGCCACGCTAACGACTGTTAGCTTACTACCGACGGGCGTGTGGAGCCAACGTTTTGGAAGGGCGTACGAGTTTGACGGCTTCCCCCCCTCAACAAAGTCTTGCTCACATTTTCTGAGTTTTCATTTCAACCGCGGTTCTCTTACCCTTTAAAGACACCTTCCGCTCAACATGGGGAGGACACGTTCCGGAAGAGCATGAATACAACGCCGACAACGACGAAAGAGGATTAAAAGCAACTCGGGTCTTGATGGGGGAAAAGTTGAGCTAAGGTATGAAACTCGCAAGCACAGGAGGAATGCAAAAGTCTAGGCTTGAGTTATTGGAGTTTATGTTACGTAAGAGCACACAAGCATTGTTTTAAGTCGGTTTAAAAAAAGTCTGCGTGTTTACATGCCTGACCGTGTACTATCTATGACGATTCATGTGGTGTTTGTGTGTTGCTGTTGAAAATAGTTACATAAACAGCAAAGAGGTCAGGTACTAGTAGGGTAAAGGCCCACTCAGTGACTTGCGACATGCCATTTTGCTTTTGTATTGACCAGGATTAACAACTTGGGAATAACTGAAGAAAGGTTTCAAGTCTTACCTATTGTACTCAAGAGCATGCTAAAACCTCAGGTGAGATATTTCCTTTTGTATTTAATTCAGTACTGGTAATGTTTCCGTTTCTACACATGTCCATACTTAAACCTCTTATCATCGTTAAGTAAGAGGCAAAACTTAATGTTCTATACATTTACAGTGTATGCAATTGTGTCTGTAATATGCTGGAATATATATTACTAATGGAATTAATTTAGGTAATGCATTTGTTTTCTGCATTTTTCCCTCCATAAATGTTTAACTGCTACTTGTGTAATTACTTTTCACATCTTGGGAAAAAATATCAGGTGAGTGTTTTTATGGCGTTCATAATCCACTGATAAGATATAACAACTAAGCGAATTCACTACTAAATGTGTTGCAATTTGTCTCTATTATCTATATACTACTATCTAAATTAGGAAAGTTTTTGTTTCATCTCTACAAATGCAGTTACTTGTGCCATTTATGTACAGGTTTTTGTTGGTTTAAATTATATACATATATTTATAAAGGACGGTCTTGTGTGGGTAAGCTCAATGAAAATATAATGTTTTTTAGGTAAACGAATATTTCGTCGTTTCTAATTATTTAGTGGGCTGAATAGAAACCAACATTGAAACTGTTTAGTACTGGAAGATATAGCAAGTGAAACTAAATTTGGGACAATCTGACACAAAACGTAGGAGGCACCTGGGGTGATCCCTTTTTGAATCAGTGTGTGTGATTGGCTTGTGTGTAAATCTCAGCAATCGTCCGCATTAGGAACCTACGCAGTGGGCTTGGTGGGTGTCATTATTGACTGTAACTGTAGCAGGTTGTTTATGGAGCTCTGTGCTGTAGTGATGGTACAGTCCATTAGGTCTCCTATACACTGAAATGCCCCACCTCCTCCCCCCTTTCGTGACTACAGTAATTGGTGGCTTCCTCTCACATGTAACCTATAGAAAGAGCCTGCTGTACTTAACAGTCAAGACTTCCTTGTGTGTGCCTCTGTGTATGCATGCTGTCTGCCACATATGTTCACTTGCCTTTGAGACTAATGAAGTGTTAAGTTCCCTCTAATGTCTTTGAGTCCTCAATTAGCTTCTGTGGTTGATGGCTTCTTGTCCATACACTGTGAGGTTAATATTTTTTTTGGTGTAAGCGTTGTACAACAATGTTCTTATCAGCAAGCAAAACATCCCACTATTTTTCATACTTTATATAGGAAACATCATATTCTTTTATGTTTTTTATGTATTTTTCCAAACTGGTTTAGATATGATTGATTATAACAGTTTCGCTCAGTTAAATCTTGTTTTTAGTAGAAAGTAATAACGGTAAACTTTTTAAAATAATTTTTTTATTACAAGGTTAATTTGAACATAACATTAAAAGAAGAAAAAACTATCAACAATTTGCTTACATAAGTTTAACACATGTTTAAAAGGAGTGGGCAGAAGTCTAAACTTATTTATTCTTTTTCCTTAAAAATTCAATAGAAGTTTTTCCTAAATTGGGGAGACCATTTTATATTTACATGATGTACATTTCTCTCTTTAGTTGAGTGCATTTGCATCCACTGTCCTTCCATGTCTTTCTCTGTCCACTTTTGTCAATTTGTCTTTCTGTGTGCACGGTTATATGTGCTTGAGAATGTGCATTCTCTGTTAAATTCGACATAGACATAAACAGGACTTGGTGTGTGTTTGAGTGGGCCTCTCCCTGCCTCGTCTCTTTCCCTTCTCCAGAGTCCAGCAAGGGGCCCAGCATAAGGGGGCAGCCTGCTGTCAGTGCCTCTCTCTCCCCTTGCAGCCCAGCAGTGGGGCCTGGGCAGGGGGGAGTGGTGCAGAGACCATAGGGTAGGACACGGGACATGGGACCCCCCACCCCTTCCACCCCCAGTTTAGCCCATCCTGTGTGGGGCACAGGTCACCTTGTCATGTGCTGTTACTGCTGCCGCAACATGCTCCCTGTGATTGTAGGGAAAGAGCAGAAGATCGCCTCGTGGAGGCTGAAGGAGGGAGAAGGGAAGGGAAGTGCAGGGGCAGGACTGGACCAGTCTGCTCTGTCAGTTGTTCAGCTGTATTACAGACACAGTTTGTCTACTTTGTTTGGTGGGTCTACAGTGTCTCTTTTTGTCCATTGTTCTATTCCCACTATCTGCCCTTCTAATGTGTTTTCTTCAAAGGAAATGGCTAAACATCAGAATTAACCATCGTCTGTCACAGTTCCAGATGACATTTCCTCCAAGTGTTCTTGTTTTCTCCTCTTCAGGTCCTCCTCCTTTAATATTAGTTAGCCCCGTCCTCTTCTCTACAGTTGTTGAAGGGCATAGATGACTTGTGTGAATTACAAGCCTATGTATTTCCATTGTAGATGGGCTGTGTGTGCTGCATGGGTCATTCCAGACCACATTTGTTTTATGTCTATTCTGTACTCATAGTGACCCGGCCTGAGGTATGCAGTAAAACACATTGCCTTATGTTTTCTCCCTTACACTCTCTCTCTCCCCCCACTCTCCAATCGTCTCTGTTTCTCTATCTAATTCTTCCTTTTTGTTTTATGGGGTTTTTTCTCACTATCTTTTTTCACTTTGAGAGAAACTTTTGGCAGCATGGAACAATTTCAGAACCATTTGTGGGATGGCGTCATGTGATGTCAACGGAGGATGCTCATTGGAGTGTCAAAGAGGGGCCTCCTCTCTCACTCGTTCCACAGCAATCCTTCTTTTTCTTCCAGTGCTGGTATAGGTCTGGATGTGATTCTGACTCTAACTCTTATGTGTTGGGATGTGGTCTGTAAGCTCATTGCTGACATTCTTGGGACGTGATGCCAGAGGTTTTTTATTTCCCGCTTTCCCCTCTCTCTTCTGCATGTCTGTGCGCAGTTAAAACGATCCCGTCTTGAAATGCAGACTGGATCCTCCTCTTTACCTCCTTTGTTATATCTGCCCTCAAATCACATTTGATCTAAATGCCCAGGTCCTAATGGCACCACTTAATTAGGTTTCTTAGATGGTGGGCGTTGGTAGAGGTTGGGTTTTTATAATCACTTGATATTGACTTTGATGAAAGTCAATTTAACATCTGGGCTGAGTTCCAAATCTTTTTCACAGCTAAGGACTCAATTATTTGTTCTTTGAGTAACAAGGAACCTGACATGGAAACTCACCGGCCACTTTCCTGTTTAGTAATCACCTCTTTAGACAATGGATCCTGGGAATGAAACGGCGAGTAGAACAGAGGGACAGAACAGAGCTACCTTATGAGTGGTGTTGGATTCCTGCCACAGTCCACCTTGGCACTTATCACTGTATAAATATCTCACAAGAACTCAAACTCCCTGTAGATAAGTGCAGCAGGAGGAGAGTTTTATGAATTACTATAGCCATTATGCATGCGTGTGATACCTACTATTTCTCACCATAGCACTCCATCTTCTGCACCTTAGTCTCATGCTCTGTAACGCAAACTTAATTTAGCTTTGACAGACATAATAATGTCAACAAAACAGAAGGTTTGAATTGAAGTCATTTACATAGTTGATGCTAATTAATTTGATACAGGGTGTGTCATATTCTGATGTTGTAATACACAGTTTGTGGAATGCTTCTCCTTTAGCCACACAAATTGTCCAGGTGCTCATTAATTAAAATTTGTTCAGCTCAGGTTATGAAAGCTGTTCTGTTTACATGGTATTGTAATGTGGGTTTTTTCAGACACGTTGGTCTTAATTTGTTCCAGACCACCACCCATGCTTTTACCATCCCTCTCTAGAACGAATCACCTTTTGAGTCCTTTGGTTTCGGCAGATGTAGCTATATCTTTAAAACCAATTGGGGACATCTAACGTTGGTCCCTGGATTATGAGACACATGCGTGTCATTTCAGCCATGAGGTGAATAAATCAAAGGGGGAAAAGATGAGTCACCACTTGACTGCATGCTAAGTAGCACTTGTTCTCCCTCGGCTAGTTTGTTGGGTAAAAGAAAAGTAAAAAGGGGAAACTCCCTGGCCTCTATTCCAACTGCACATGCGAAATAGACATAATATCTTTATTTTGCAGCTTTCACCACCCAGTTAAAATGACAAGCTAGAGTCAGTTTGTGGTAAAGCGTATAATTACAGCAGGCCTCATCCCTTGCTCATCGGCCACTGCCGCCGTGTCACTCAGATCGCCAAGCTCCGATCCTCCGACACACAGATTTCCTCTTCTTTAGGAGAGCTGAACTTTATTAGTGTGATTTTTATGAACTTTTTTAACACTCATTTTCCAAAGTGTCTTATGAGAGTAGCTGCACATTTACATCGTTAAGTGCTTCTTAACTTTGTCCATCTCTTTGGTGCTGAAGAGATGATTCATGCACATTATGTAATGGAAGGAAACCATTCATTATACTATATTAAGCATGAGCTGCATTTTTGAGCAAAAACATTAAACATCGTTTTTCAACCTCTGTATTGTGAGAGTTCTCTGGTTTGCTTTGTAAGATTAATAGCACTTCATTTAGTATCATTATTTCAACTTTACACTACATTTCTTATTAGGGATGTCCTGATCTGTATTTTTTTGCTTCCGATCAGATTTTTAAAAATTAATTGTGCCAATACTGATATGATGCCAATGCTTTTTACTATAAAATTTGGATTTTTTTAAAAACAGACATGGATTTCTGGTATATTCTATCATCAGAATATCTCTTCTTGGAATTAAAATAAAAAAACATCTTTGAGCCTACTTTGGTTGCAATTATGTTTCATAATAACAATTTTTTTGTTTTTGTTAACAAACCTACACTAAGTCAAGTTATAAAAGAATGAGGTCCAATTCATTCCACTATTTGTGGTATATTATATCCCTTATAAAAATCAAATCAATCTTCAATCAAACTTATTATTTTTTTTATTTTAACTTGTGTGTACTTGTCCCTTCCAAGCACCACATAATGCTGATGTCATCTTGAGTTTAAAACAGTAGAAAAACTGGGCTGATGAGTAAAACACACTTTAAATCATGTGTATCTTGCTTGAATAGTAAAATTCTGTTCACCTGATCCATCTCAAGATGAGAGTCTGTCAAAGATGAGATGTTTTATTTATATTTAGCTTGCAATTGAAGTGGCTCATGAGAGGGTATTTTTATCGCACTCTTTGAAATAACAAAAAACAGGCTGTTTGTCTTGATGGTTTCTCTCTGGGCCGCTGCTGTCCGCCTGCTCTTTGTGCATCTCCTAACTCACATCCACTAGAGCCAGCGAGGCTACGCAGGGGCTTTGTGACACAGAAGTCGTTGTGATAAAGAGGTCACCCTTCCCTCCCTCAGTCACTTTACAGTATATCTATCTATACGTCCCGCTCTGTTATTACGGCATCTTACTGGCCTGCTCCTACGATGCATCTCTTCCTTTGCCACATCACTCCAACTCTGCTCTCCTGCAGGCGGGAGCTTGCTTTATCTGACAACAAACAATGCGTCAGAGGGCAACAGTTTAGTACGCAACCAAACTGTCACCACATGTTGGTGTAAATGACAAATTAGTGAAACTGAAGTGAAAACATACTCTGCAAAGCTAATGTTCCAGAAACTCGCACAAACTGACTGCACGGTGCATTAAAAGTACTTGGAAATGTACGCCAGCATACTATCTGCTTTTAACCTGACGATGTTTGATTGATCACTGGCGTTATGCAGTGACACAACACAGTTCCAGTCACTGTGTTGTGGCTCAACTAAGCAAGTGTGGAGAACAGTTCAACAGCCTTACAGGTCTAGATGAAGTTTAAGCTGGTGTAAGCTCACTCCTACTCACTCTAGTCATGTGGTTGAGATGAGCTACTTTAATTACCCTCAGTAACTCACACTTCACAAGGAACACGAGTAACGAGCACTGTCACTGACTTCAATGCTTCTTTTACCCAGTCTGTCCTTTTATACGTATCACATGTTGACCCCACCCCCACCAAAAGCAAGCGTCTTGTTTTTTACATCACTTTACTTTGATTTTTCATAAGACAATGTTACAGTTAAACACATATACTCCAAGATGACATTCCCAACCCACAATGACAGCATCAGAGTCAACAAACACAAATAAATAAATCAATTTTAAAAATGCACACGAAGAGCACATAAACACCAAACAGGTACAATGACAAAAAAACCACAAATAAGTGAGCTGCTCAGCTGCATAAGTCACAGATATGTTGAACTCACAGCGCATCTTTTTAATAGAAGTACGTATGAATTGCTTGATGTTTTTTGTCACTCATCAAGTGCTAATGCATTCCACATCCCCCACCTCATGAAATGGCGATCAACATCATTTTTGCAAGTTCTTATATGCACTACACCTGAAGTGTGGATGTTAAACCAAGTGGGACTGAAAACAGACTTCAAAATGGACTGTATTTTAACCAGCATGTGGCTTAATCCAATTTTCTATTGTGTTTTCATGACGGATCTCTTACGTTGAGTCTTGTGCTCCCCCCGTGGGTCACTTAGAATGGATAAAAATAGTACAAGTAATTATTTACTATTATTTATAAGATATATAGTGATCCTGCTTTGGAACCTTGTGTAACATAACCTACTGTCCTTGTGCAATTTCAGTACATTTGTCATAACTGCTTACATTATTTATTTTTATTTTATTTATATAATCCCTGTTGTTTCTGTGTCACTCCTCAACCCTCTGGAATAAATAAAGGTTTTTCTGATTCTGATCTAAGTAATTCCCAGTTGTAGTAATATAGCAGAGGCTCAAGTAAAACAATTTTTTAGACAAATCTTACTTCTTATCTACCGTTCTGCTGTCTAATGTGAAATTTCATAGAGGGGTTGACCCTGTGCTCAGCATGTAAGCTAATCAAAAATCAGTGTCACCGCTTTGTCCTGAGGGTTTTATGCCAGTGTAACACAGAGAAGAGTAATACCGTGCATTATTACCGCAATGGCAGATGTGATTGATGCTGCTGAACACCTTATACACGACACGTGTATCATTCAAGAGTGAAGCATTCAACCGAAGCCTGAAGCTGAAAACCTGTTTGCTGGTATTTCATGCTAGAGACTGGAATGAGTACAGATCTGGTCTAATAACCTGATGCATTATTTAGAGCTCTCTCAATACTACCGTGCATTTAGTGTAATGGCCTGTCAGGGCTGAATGCAATCGCGGAGGACGGATCAGTTGATGAAGTAGTAAGGCAAATGGCTGTTTTCTCTCTCGGTTCACCGTGAGTGATGATTGTGGATTAGTTTGCTGTGGTGCAGTTTGTCCCTGTGTACTGGTCAGTCTTGGGTGATGGTGTATTACATATTTAAGATTATGAAGTTTATGAGGTGTGTATTGTGACTGAAAATGTAAATTATATTCTTCTGACTGAAAAAAAATCCCTAAAAGGATTGTAAAACAAATCTGCTCATCATTGATATCATAATTTAAACTTTCCAGGTTTTATATATCGGCATGTTTAAGCCTAATTGCAGAAATGTTCTGTTTCTTAAGCTCGGTTGTGCATAAATGCTTAGGCGCTCTGTGGGAGTCTTGTAATGCCAGAAACAACCCTGCTCTGATCATCTATGTACATTCACCTCCACTTAGATATTGGATGTTTTTGATCGGTTGATGGTGTTTAGTGTTTTTTTTTTGTTTTGTTTTTGTTTTTTACAAGGAGACGCGGTATACTTTGTGCATGTCTCCATAACAGCATTTTCTCTGGTTGATTCTTTCTGCTTTACACATACTCTCTTCATGTATTGGCCTGTTGACCATGTCGCAGTACATTGATACAGTGTGTGAATTCTTGTCATGTCAAACTTGTGCCCTGCTATGTTAAACCACCGACTAATATGAGGATTGTCGGCGTGTAGTAAACGGCCCCATGGCCTGAAAACGATCTTTATACAACCCATTCAGACGTGCATGTCATTCTTAAGAGTACTTGCCATTCCACACAGAAAGACAAAGAGGGGTCGAGAGAGAAAAAGAAAAAACTCATTCACTGACACCATTGAGGGAAAAACAAGAAAGCCCGGTCAGGACACGCCCTCTTCTGTCACAGGGCTACTTGGTCATTATAACAAAGCATGACAACTTGGACATCCAACCTCACAAAATGTCCCTATAGCATGTCGGCCCCAGTTAAAGGTTTGCTGACTTGTGAGCCTCCATTTTATTCATCTTTTTTACTCCTACAAACCAATACTTTTTCTCCCATGATTTCAACTCCTGCAGCTTTTTTAACAGCTAATTGAACAATGCCACTTCATAACATCCGTAAAATGTATAGCATAATTGGAGAAAACCTTTTAAAATGTCCATAAATTGGTTTACACTGAATACATTAGGGTGTATTGTGCCAGTCACCTGATCAGTCACATGACTTAAATGTTTGCAATGTTAGCTAACAAAATTCATTCAGTTTAATTTCCTCTATATTAATTTACTCTTTGATTATTATTGCCGTGGCTCAGGTGGTAGAGCAGGTCATCTGTTAACCGAAGGGTTGGGGGTTCGATTCCCGCTCTCTCCTGATCATGAGCCGTTGTGTACTTGGGCAAAACACTTCACCCACCTTGCCCATGATGACCCTGCGATGAACTGGCGACTTGACATGAATGATTATAATTGGCAAAAACACAGCAGATGACCCAAAATATTTTCCAAAACAAAATGTCAAAATATGCAGATAAAATATTTATGCCACCACGCTTTGTCATCATCTGGATCTTTAGTATGAACTGAGGGTCCAAATACTTTGTATTGTATTTGGATTTTGACATTGTTACTATGGCTTAACAGTTAACAATTATTTGCCAAGCTCTTTTAAGAAAACCCACTCCACTTTGCATGTTTGGATGTGTTTTTGCTTAGACTTCTGCTCTGATTTCTGCTGCTACACTTTGAGACTACTGTGTCATTGTATTGTCAGTCATTATTTGATATGTTCCTGGTTGAAGCATGTGTTGTTGAGACATTAACAAGCTTTAGAGACTGATGTCCCCAATACCTGCAACCGGCTGGATCCTCTGTTGCTATTTTATTATGGTTTTTATAGCTTGATGGTTTCATTGTTTTTTAGCTTGATTTTATTTATTCTGCTTTTTTGTTTGTATGAATGTGAGCAGCAGACTGCTGTACAATTTCCTTCGGGATCAATAAAGTATTTATCTGTCTGTCTTCATCTTTGGCTCTCTTGTTAACAGCGTCTTGTTAAGGCACCCTGTTGATTTGTCTAGCCAAGAATCCATCATGTGGTTTAAAGTAACATCATTCACAGTTGTAGTTGTTGAATAAGTACGTTTTTTTTTTACTTTTACAGGACCAAGGGCTGGTAATTTTTAAATTTTTTTAAATTAGAAGTGAATGATGAAAAGACCTGTCAAAACATTTTCAATTATTCATGCAAGTCTTTACTTCATTGAATGTTGATTAGTTAATTTGTTGGGGTTCGTATTGGTTCCGCTACACCCTCCTTCCTCCCTCCGCCTTTCTCCTCCATCATTTACTTTCACTCTGCTTTGGAAGCAAAGAAACAAATAAGAAAGGAGCTTTGTGAAAAGGACAGTGATTGTTTGTTTATGAGGATGCTAGCCTTGTGGTGACGTGCCTTTTTTCCCCCTCTCTCTCATGAGACTGTTAAATGAAATAGATACTCAGAGCACTATGTAATCAAATGTAACCCAGATCCTGCTTTTTGGACTTGAATAAGGGTTTTTCCACTTTATTCATATGGCTCCAGTTCTTCACCCCAAGACAGACACGACAGAGTTCAGTTCACCTCCAAAGGGTATAACGAGGTCTCGCATTTGTGTCCAACAGAAACGGACTGTTAATTTGGTATGGGCCTAATTAAATTGTGTCATGACTGGATGTGGAATTATCTTTATAATGGTGATGATTTCTTTCAGCTTTTTCCCTTCCAGGTTCACCACAGCGAATCCAATTCCAACCTTAATGGGTTTGGCAGGAGTTTTTTTTTTCTGTCGTATGCCCTTCCTGACACAACCCACTGGATGCTCTTACCGGGATCCAACCCGGTATCCCCTATGCACCAGCCAGGTGCCTTACCAACTGAGCTATCCACCTGGAGAATTATCTTTATAATAACAGTCAAAAATAAAAGAAGAAGAAATGCATTGAGTTCATTCAAAATATAGTGAAATTATGAATTGACTGTGAATGGATTGACCAGATAATTAACACTTTTTCATATCCAGTGAAGTTAACCAGTTTTTTGACTGGTGTTCTTTGTGTAGTAGATTTTGATGTGTTTTTTTTCCCAATTTCTGTCTCTAGTGATGGAGTCCACGGTTGTGAGTACATCCACTCTGGCCCCTGATGAGTTTGACCGGAATGTGCCGCGTATATGCGGTGTGTGTGGCGACAAAGCCACCGGCTTTCACTTCAATGCCATGACCTGTGAAGGCTGCAAGGGATTTTTCAGGTACACAAACACTTCCACAAGGTCGTAATCTCAGACGCCATTCACACATGCATTAAAACATCTGTTGCAAGCAGATATGCACACACACGCGCTTAGTAATCCACGTGTAGTGAGCACATCACTCGAATGAGAAAAAAAAAAGAAAGTCATGCTGACCATTTTATTGACACTTATGTACATTAGTGTACATATAGTGGTCTGAACTTGCATAAATAATGACCACCCACACACTCACACATAAACGAAGTGTAATTGCCACCCACAGTTATATAAGAACAGACAAAACCACACCACACTGTGTTTACACTAATACCTAGCAGCAGGTAGAGAATACAAATGAGCTTGATCCTATAGTTAATACCTTGGTCATTGCCTCCAAGACAAGCCTGACCTGTCTATCTGACGAGCATGACTTTCCAATTTAAGGCAAAACTAGAGCAAATCAGGATTTTGTCAGTTTGTGTGTTTTGTGCCTATGCTCCTCTGCAGTGTTGATATTTAAAGGGAGAGGATGAAAAAGCCGGATGTTTAATAATCTACTTCCTCTTATTCACATCTGTGTATAAATGTTCATACGTACTGTACATATCCTCCACTAACTCTGTCGTTATGCTTTGCGTCATAATTTGGCAAGAGTCTTCACATCCAAGCTTGAAAGGAATAATATTTATCTAGTTCCACTCTGATTATTTGTGCAATGCTCGGTCACTATTGCATCACTGCTGCATCTGTTAAAAACACATTTACAGGCATAGAGCTCCACTGTTAAGTTACTTAAAATGTATTGGTTCTAAAACATCTGTGTGTCATAACTGTGTTCTAAAAAATATAGAGAATTGTCAGAGTTTTGTGTTAAAACTCCAATGACCATGGATTTTCTGTTGTTGTTTTGTTTGAATGTTATATTATTTGGAATTTTCATTAGACAATATTAAAGTTACATTTGTACTCTACAATGACATTCACAACCCACAATGACAGGATCAAAGACAACAGACAAGGAAAACCAAAACAAAACAAAACAAGGTCAAAACAAGGTTTTGTCTGTTCTTATATACAAAAAAAAACATGCATGAAGTGTATAAAAAACACACAATGGGTACAATGACAAAAAAAAAATGATTCTCTTTTTTTTCGGCCTCACTGTCTTTATTATTACCATGAAGCTCAGACCTGCCTGCTTTACCAATGTTGAAAATATTTTCACTTCATTCAGGCGCAGCATGAAACGCAAGGCCACCTTCACGTGTCCCTTTAATGGCAGTTGCACCATCACCAAGGACAACAGGCGCCATTGCCAGGCATGCCGACTCAAACGCTGTGTGGACATTGGCATGATGAAAGAGTGTAAGTATGACAGATGACCCATACCCAATTCCACAGCCAGTGATTACTGAAATGTGTCTCCTGTGTTTCTCCTTGTTTTCTATATGCTCAGAAATGTTATCAGTTTGAAGTCAACAGACAAAGTGAAACATTGGTCTAACAGTCAGATAACTTTATTAATCCTACCAGGGGAAATTTGCTTCAACAGCAATACTGTGTAGACACATTCAAAAGAAGCATAATAAATACTGTAAAATGTCAGCTGTTACATTAGAGCAGTATATGAATGAATACAGTATGGTTTTGATATAATCAGCAAGTTAATTACCTGCAGAGAATTTAAAATACAAATTGGAGAGGGTGTCAATTCATTCATTAGATACATTTTTAAAAAGTTATGGGATTACCAAAATGATACCATTTCATCCTGATGAAGAAAATGCCCTCTACTGTAGACACGGCACCAAAGTAGAGATGCATCAGTTAAATTTACACAACTACTGTTTGCTGTTTAGGGGCCTACTGTTCCTCTTGTAAATATTATGTAATATTTGAACTGAGGTCAAGTATCTCGGGGTCTATGCCCCCATTAGAGTGTTTACATGTTCCATTTGAACTAGCGGAGCCTCCCCACATTGTATACACTAAGCATACTCCATCTGAAGTTTAAACACCTGCTGTTATGTACAATCTAGCGAGACCTCTTCTTTCCACACAGTCATGTTTATTTTCATGGTCTCCAAATAGCAGGTACATCTTTCTTGTTTTCTCCTAGTATCCGGATATTGTCCTCAAACCTCTTTAAATCGCAGTTCTCACTTTTCCAGCTCAATGGGGTTTTTTTTGCTCCCAAGTGCACCTGGGTAAAATCTGTGGGGTAGTAGCGCTAACACTGGTTCTCACTACAGGTGCACAGGAGCCAGTTATGTGCACTTGTGTTTGCTGCTGCTGTTGTAAAAACAGAAGCATGTTGTTGAGACCCAGCTCTCTATTTCTCTCTGGCTGTGTCTCTCTGTCTCTCGCTCTCTCTGTGAGCTAATTCAGTGGCTAGAACAACAAGGAGCGAACAGTACAAAGACAATGCATTCACTTGTTCAGTGCAGCAGGGGTCTCCATATGGACCCGTCCCCTCCCATTCTCTTCCTCCAGAGAATAACAACACCCCTCCCAATACCACATTGACATAGCTGTCATCACAATGTAAAACACTAGTACATGTTGAAAAGCTTGAAAGGCAACCAAATTTAAAGGGGATTATGTTACCGTGGTTATATCAAACAGTGGCCGTTGCTGCCTCGTACATTCTGTACATATGGAAATGTGTCTTTTTGGTTTGCTAGTAGGTTATTTTTTCCGTTTGTGTGTATGTGTGTCTATGTTTATGTGCATGTACTAATGTCCTTCTTTGTCTCACTGTCCCCCTAACCCCCTCAGTCATTTTGACTGATGAGGAAGTGCAGAGGAAGAAGGATCTGATTCAGCGAAGAAAGGAGGAGGAGGCGCAGCGCGAAGCGGAGAGAGAGGCACGGCGGCCCCGGCTAACTGACGAACAGAGTCAGGTCATCACCACGCTGGTTGAGGCACACCACAAAACATATGATGACTCCTACTCTGACTTCTGCCGCTTCAGGGTCTGTATTACATTGTGACCGTGTTTGTCCACAAGTCAACACAGTTGAGCAGGTTTTATAGAATGCAACATGGTTTATGGAAGTAATTCTAAAGTCCAGTCATACCACAGTTAATGTAAGATAAAATATACCTAACATAACTAGACACAGACTAAGTTACGGAGTATTCAACATATCTAATATTCAGAATGTTTTGAGTCCAATATCCAATGAAATGTATGGATTAAAACTCAGCTCTGTTATGGCTGCCTTTCTGTCCCTAGTTAACTCCATCTGATCGTTTATTTATCAGTAATCCATTAATGTCAACAGGAAAGTGGACAATAAATATTAACGATAGTTTTGTGAATTGTATTTTGATTATATAATGGTTCTCTTTCATGCATTTCAACCAGTGTTTGTATTGTAGTTACTTCAAAATTTGGATCAAATTTGACATCATTTCTGTTGGGAAAAGTTTATGACATTTCAAAACCCTCTGGGGTCCTTGTGACATGTGTCATGTTGCCTTGTTTAGCCTCCAGTCCGTGAGGGCCCGGTGACCCGTAGTGCCAGCAGAGCTGCTTCTCTCCACTCTCTATCTGACGCCTCCTCTGACTCCTTCAGTCACTCTCCAGGTAAAGTCCTTTCAAATTTATTTCAAACTCAGTCACTCATTTTGAAAAAGACAGATAAGGATTAGCAATGAGTGAGATGAGCAGTTTGATATTTGTATTTAAAATAAGAAGTGGAACCTTATCAGAAATGATTTTCAGAAATTATTAAATGAATGATACTACAGCCCCACTAAAACAGTTAATACTATTCTATCACTTCAGCTGCTTGCTTGTTGCCTTATATCATTTCCTGTACTGCTTTACTGAGAATCCTGTGGATATCCTGTGAATGACACCTGACTCCCACTTGTAAACATGAGTTCATTAATGTGTCCATTACTAATGGAGTGAAAACCATGCGGGAGATGATCACTGGCCTGACACAGACACGCTGCTGAGACAAATGTCTGCAAACAACCCCAGGAGGCTCCACATACAGTACCTCACGTGTTGTCAGGGCTGTGCTCTTAGCTTTTATTCTAAGTTCTCTGAACTGGTGTTTACATAGAAGATTGTATTGAGAGGATTTAGCCTTTCTTGTGGCGTTTCTGTTTTTTCTCTCGCTGCAGCTTAAATATGACAATCATGTGACACAGAATGCTTTCCTGTCCCTTCTCTACTCTCATTTCGTCTTCTGTTTACCGTCTTTGCAATGTTCCCCTGCAGAGTCAGTAGAAACCAAAATGAACTTCAACAACCTGCTGATGATGTACCAAGAGCAGGGTAGCAGCCCCGACTCCAGCGAAGAGGAAGGCTCCAGTTTCTCCATGCTGCCTCACCTGGCTGATCTGGTCTCCTACAGCATCCAGAAGGTGATCGGATTTGCCAAGATGATCCCTGGCTTCAGGTACGCACGGGTTTGTCTTTGTATACTGACATTGTCTTTCTGACTGTCAAACCCTTTCTCTGTAGTCGTTGATAACAGATGGTGTTAGAAGGGAAAAAGTTGCTTGTCTGGAAATTTTGACTCCCAGGCAATAATGAGGGGAAAAAGATCTGCTTAATTCGCTGCTGGACAATGACCAATGTGGGATTTAAAAAAAAAAATGAACAGAAAAGCTGATGATATCATAATTACATGATGCTATGTCTGTTTTCCATCTTGTGTGGAACTGATTTACATTTGGAGATAACTGTTACATTGTCCTTAATTTCTATCCCATTTTTTTGTAATTCCTAGCACATAACACTGATGAGATTATGTAGTTTTCTCTTTTTTTAATTTTAATAATTATAGAAAATTGTAATGTAAAATACCAGAGCTGAAATGTAGACAAAACACCTAGAATTCCTGTGAATATGTATATTTTTTTTTTACCTATTCTTTAGTGACTCTTTACCTAAATGTGTGTGGGAGACTTTGTACACCTACTTGTTTTTCCTGCGTGATTAGTCGATATTGTGCCTCAGTAATGGCTGTGGTCTAAAGGCCATAGCTTACTGATAGACTTTATGTTGCAGTTCACTGCCACGTTGTGGAAAATGATGTGTTGTTGTTCTTCACTGGGGTAGATGTAATACTTCTACTTTAGTATTTAGTCATTTGTGGCCTTAACACACTGTGTCACAGTGAGTGCTGCTCCAGAAACTTTGTTGTATTGATGTACCTTTATTAGTCCCACTTGGCGAAATTTCAGGTTACAGCAGCACACACACAAAACGCACGCAAGACACTCTGAAGATTCAAGTCTTAATAATATAAAAAATACAAATATAAGTAAAGAAGTGTGAAATATGTATTGTTACGGCATACAGAGAAATACAACCTTCGAACCTTGAAAAACTGTATTAAGTGGAGTAAGAAAGCACACTAGTGGAAAAGTCTGCCCCTTAATTTTGACTGTACAGGGAAGTAAACAGTAAGCCCCCAAGGCTTTCCATTGTTTCTTCCCATCCTTTGAGATGTGGTATATGTTGACTCCAGTCTGTGTGCTGAGGCTGGACAAATACTCAGTGTCACTCCAAAGATGAGGCTGAAACATGTCGGGACCTGTGTTTCCTGAAAGTTGACGTTGCCGCTGACAGCGAGTGATGGACTTGCTTGAATTACCTTTGGAATGTTTGTCCTCTTATGATCTGTCCTCTGAACTGTCGAAAACACATCAGACCTCCCCTCACAATCTGCAGGTTTCTGCCTCATCTGAAAAATGAGTCGTGTCACAAGATTCTTTTTTTTAATCAGTGACAGTGAGAACACCTTGTTTTGTGCTTGTAAATTCGTTTTCCATGTAACCGCAAAAGAGTGCAAACAAAAAGCAACGACAGTGTTATGTTTTTCTCCTGCACACAGTCTATCTGTGAAGACTGTGACAGACCTTGAACCCACTGTCAGTAAAGCATTGATAGACCCTTTGAAAATCTATTATACATGACGTATTCCAGACGTCATCAGACTGCACAGTATTACTCCAATGCATGGATGTCAAACTAATTTTAATTCAGGGGCCAAATTCAGCCACATTTGGTCTGACGTGGGCCAGACCAGTAAAATAATTACAGAATTACATATCAGTAATGTCAACCCCAAACATTCCTTATGTAATTAAATTGTTGACACCACAAATTGTGCTTTATAACAATGTGAATAACATTAACAACCTCAAAATTGTAACAATATTCTGCCTCAGTTTACAGATCACTTACAGATCACAGTGAATCTACAAATACACAAAGCATTTAATAACAGGTGGCATTTGTTAAAATTACTCTTCCCTTCAGACATTTGAGGTTGTTTATATTTGTTCAGGTTAGTTATGGGATTTTTTGTGAAATGTTACTTTGTTTTAGTGTACACAGAAGAAAATCTCATGAAAACAAATACATTTTCACAGAGAAAATGTTTAACTTGCATTTCTAGGTTTTTATTATATTATTTTCCCCAGTCTGTATGTGCAGTATATGGCACCTGAACTATATTTCTGATTGTGAATTTTTTGAATTCATCACACAGGCCGGATTGGAACCTTTGGCGGGCCACATATTTGACACCAGTGCTCTAATCTTTTGGGCTGTTTCTGCACTATTAACGTCTTCTGGGTGTTGTCCTGCACAATAACGTTCTACATCTTCTGTGTTTCTGCAGGGAACTCACTGCAGAGGACCAGATTGCGCTGCTCAAGTCCAGCGCCATCGAGGTGATCATGCTGCGCTCAAATCAAAGCTTCAACCTGGAAGACATGTCCTGGAGCTGTGGTGGGCCTGACTTTAAATACCAGATCAGTGACGTCACTAAAGGTCAGTGTTAAATGGCGTCACATGTAACGTTGAGTGTCATTGGTGCAAACTTGGATTGAACACTGCATGCTTATTGACTCATCTCGCTCTGCTTGTTTGTTGTTTTTTACCGCATAGAAAAAAAAACATGCATGATTCATATGAAAACTCATTTGACAATCGGCCTCATGGTTAGCGTGGGAGTCTCGATAAGGTTACCGGCAGTGGTCTGTTTACATGCCTGTAGGCAAAGGACAGTGATGCATGTTTTTCTGCAAATCCAGTTCTATGTGTCCGCAGTAGCCCCCGTGGGCATGGTTTTCATTTGCCTTTCAAACAAGACCCCCCTTTCTGAGATCAACCAAAGAATGTCACTCCTGACCTGCCCACCGCACAAAACAACCACTGTCTGGAGCAGGAGAACCCGCTCTGTTGTGCTCTTCTTAAAATATCAGTGTAAGCTTGACAGGAACATGTTTTTTCATGCAGTTGTCAGCGCTGCATAAGTTTAGTCAAACATGAGCTAAATTGCTTCTGGTGTCTTAAACCACCCTTGGTTTTTCTGTAGTAGGTTGCTAATGGTAGCTACACTGTTGTTCCAGATGAAGCCAGTTAGAGAAAACAGAGGTTCAGTCACGATAAGCAGTGAAATTTAATTATTTTCATTCACACTGCATATCAAAACATCCTCTAGGAACTTACACAGGAATCATGCAACCAGTAACATTGACCTAATGAGAACGTGCCACAAATTATTCCAACAGGCAAAATGAAATATTAATGCATAGGGTTCCCTGGAGGACCTTTCCTCTCTGATATAGTATGGGCCTGTATGCACCGTACCAACAGTAATGATGTGTTGTATCTTCTTTCTGTTGTAGCGGGCCACACTCTGGAACTCTTGGAGCCACTGGTGAAGTTCCAGGTGGGCTTGAAGAAGCTCAATCTGCACGAGGAGGAACACGTGCTGCTAATGGCCATCTGTTTACTTTCTCCAGGTAGATGTGGCTCTAGAAACATGTAGGCGATGGACATAAGCTGTTTATACAAAACCTTGATTATATCAACATAAAAAATGATATTTAGTATTGTCCTTTATCAAAATGGAATATTGAATTAAATGGGGGGGTTGTTTTTTGTATGTTTTTTTACTGTTTTTCAACTCTGAAGGATTTATTGTTATCGTCTTTGCTTTATCTTTTGAACCAAGCTCTTATTTTGGGTATGCACTGGCAGAAGACACAGTGCATATATTATACATGTTCTTTATAGTAATGCACATGTAACTACGCTGCTATTTGCATCCCTTTCTGCATATGAGGCACTTCATTAACAATGTATAGATGTGCTCTCCTTGATCGAAAAGGGGAGGATCACTTGACCACGATGATTAAAATGGACTTTAACAGATGAAAATATTTCTGTATTATTACATGTTTGTTATATGCTAAATATTATTCGGTAAGCCTCCATGTTCCCATATTTCCCTGCCACTCTGTTTTACTGCTTGTGTAACAGGCATATGTTTCTTCTCCAACCCCCACCCTTTTCTTCCCTCACACAGACCGCCCTGGTGTGCAGGACCACGCTCGGATTGAAGCCCTCCAAGACCGACTGTCAGAGACCCTGCAGGCCTACATTCAACTCCATCACCCAGGGGGACGACTCCTTTACGCCAAGATGATCCAGAAGCTGGCAGACCTGCGCAGCCTCAACGAGGAGCACTCCAAGCAGTACCGCTCACTCTCCTTCCAGCCGGAGCACAGCATGCAGCTCACCCCACTGGTGCTGGAGGTATTCGGCAGCGAAGTGTCCTAAGGGACCTCAAGTGGTGGAGAGGAAGTGGGAAACAGAAGCCCTGTTGGGAAAGGAGGGAAGGTGCTAAGGATGTGCTGGATGGACTGAATGGAAGTGTGGAGAAAGAAGCAATTGGGAGAAAAAGTGGTGTGTGCGTGCGTGCATTTGCCCATAGTGTAAGTCTTTGTATGAGTTGGGTGTGTGTTATGTCTGGAAAAAAAAGTCTATGTTGGCGTTTAGGCCAGGGTTATATGGAGAGAAAGCAGGAGTTATAGTAGACAGTAAACAAGGGAAGATCATATTATACCAAGTAAGCTACATACATGCATACATACTTCTGCCTATATTCTATTGTTTGTATCTATTTAAATCAACAAACAGCTGCTTAAAAATGCCAGGACATTTTGTGTGTATGCTTTACCATGCACATGCCAACACAACAAACATGCTCAGTTCTTCATTTTAGCCATTCGGTTGAGCTACCTCTTGGTTTTACTGGGGTTGTTTTGTATTTACATCGCCTATGTGAAACAGTAACTTTTACAGATCAATTTAGATACAGTAAGATGACATTTCAGATCATCTGTGAAAAAGCAGTGCCTGCACATTGCATTGACTTTCTGTTGTTTTTTGGTTTTTGTTTTTTTTTCTCCTCATCTGCTTCTCTCCAAGGCAGCGTTTGTATATGACCGTGTAATTCAAACACATGCCTTTCACCTGTCACCAAAGGTATGGGTAAATACTTTCTCAAAAGCTTCCAGTACTTAAAAATAACCTTGCTGCTTCATGGCTCTTTTCACTTATACAGCCACTCGACAGCAAATTTTTCTGACTCTCCTCACAGTTTATGAAGGACTAAGTCATTATTTACATTTATATTGCAGATTGTACAACATGGTTTGTAATTTAGTAACTTTTTCAATTGGATTCTGAGCTTCTTGGTTTTTTGAGGTGAGAATTAGCCACTAATTGTGTTAGCTACTTTTTACAGTACTAACTGTCAATCAAAACCAAGTCTGCATTACGGATCGTTATTCTCCTTTGTAACAGTTTTTCCTCTATTCCTCTCCTTTTATCAAAATAGTTTTTCCCCCTGTAAATACTTAATTGCTACCACATGTATGCTAAGCACTGTTATACCACCTTTTACTCAAGCCTATGTATTGATACACGATATCTATATTATGGATTTTTAAGGGCTAAAATGCCAAATGTAACTGGAACAGTAAATTGAGGCCAAAGCGAGGGGCCTGTCTTGTTGATATATAGCTGCATACCATACTCGGAAAATGCATAGATATTGATGCAACTGCAATGGATGCTCTTTTTCTTGTCGTTTGATATATCACCACACCTTCTAAAAACAATTCCATGAATTGTCCTCTGTATACATTCAGCTTGGCGGATGGGAGCTGTTCAGACCCCCACAGATATCACACCCCTTTCATTTCTGACTGGGAGAAGTGGATTTTGTAGAATGTCCGAGGGCCTGGTTGTGACAGTGGTAAGCACCTCTACACCCAGACCCTCCTCTTTGATGATGTATGCTGTGCAGCCCTCTAGTGGCTGTGTCATGTAAATACCAGATATATATAGTATATAGATATATAAAATATGTCCGCCGCTGTAAATAGGGCTACATAGATATTTCTCAAGGCAATTTTTTAAAGATATATATGCAAATACAATATTGACCCTTTTGATTCATTATCACTATATTTTAGAAAACTGCAATTTTTTTTTCTTATTTTTGGGAAGAAGGACTTAGGAGCGGCATGCCCTCCTAGTGAATCTTTTCGTGATGGGCTGATGTGATGAATTTCCAAGGTTCATTTTCACAAATAGGACAAGCTACCATATGCTGTGCTGCTCTTTAATATAAGCCATACAAACCACCGGAAATGTTACAGTCTGTCAGACCAACGATTCCAGAGCTGCGGATATTCTTTTATTATTGTAATCTACTTAACTCATATACCATTTATCTTCCGCTTTGGAATCTTCCGGTAAGCTCATGTAAAGTACGAGCCTGTATGCCTTCTCTCTACTGTCTGTCATCTTTGGCTTGAGCTTCATCCAACTGCATCCTAATGGTTTATTTAGTCCCAGGGGTATATAAACGTTCAGTTTAGTGGCCAGTAATGTACGCTTCGTTGCATTTGGTAGTAAGTTTATGAAACGTCCCTCTAAATATCAAGCCAAACTCCTGACAGACGCAGATGATTTCACTTTGGCTAGTGACTAAAGCCAGAAAATTTCCTTCACAGAATGAAATCGTTTGCAAAGAACGAAGGTCTCAGAAATCACTTTTCTTGTTTGTCGGCCTTCGTACGTCAGACAGAGAGCTTTCCATGACACCTCCTCCACAGACCAGGGCTACTCTGACCCACGTCAAACATGGCGAGGGGAGCTTATTTGTCAAAACGAACATATTCTCTCAACCGCTTGGAAAGCACAGCGGCAGTCATTGCTGCTGTGATCTGTTCAGCCCTCATGGTGTTTAACTCTTCCATTCTACCATTCTCAGTCACTGTGGCTTTATTCCAGATCTTCACTATGGGTCACTGTGACACAGTAAACGGTTTTGGATGTTTCCTAGTTGTGTAATCGTAGTGAGTAAGGTTGAATTTCTGAAGATCACTGGGATTATATCGTGTATGTATATGATTCCATGTACCCCCTACAAACGTCCCTGCTGTGAATGAATCCAAGGAGTTGAGGCTGGAGTGTCTTTAGGCAGTACCACTCATATGTATAGTATGTAAGTTTGATGAGGGGTATGATGTGCTTGGTTACTGAACACTGGCTTTTGAAGTGTGAAAAGTCTCCGTGTTGATTTTTTTTTTTTTTCATCTGAAATGCATACACTTCCGTACGTGGACGTGGGGTTTGATTTTGTTCTACTTTCTTTGAGATAGAAATGCGGTGTTGATTTGTGTATGTACAATACAGTTGAAGTTTGGTGAACATGTAAGTGCCACGGGAAGAGTTCCCTCCACATGAGAACAGGGTAAAGGGGAGTCAGACTTGGGGGGTGGGGGGGCACTTTGAAAACTGAAACAGAAACTGTAGAGGATGTATCATATTGCCACTAAAAGGAACATGTACGTTAATGTCAGTACTGCAAAGCGATTGGGGGGAGGTTAGGATTTACTGTGAGAGCTGAACCCTTGTCCCCCTACTTTTTTTTTTTTTTTTAGGATTAAATGTAGGAGTAAATACACTTTTCAGGACCTCTTTCCTCATATTTCTTGAATTCCCCCCGCCCCGATGTACATGAGATTCATGTATGGTTAAATGTAATATGGTTGCATCCTCAGTTTTCCTTTAGTTATACCATTGTAGGCTGCTCAGAATCTGCATGTGTAAACTCTGCATTGTGGTTGTTAGAAATACTGGAACTTGAATAGCTATACAAGCGACGGTAATCTACCACAAGTGAGATGGACCTGTCTGTGTTGACATTTCCGTGACCCTGGAGATTGGTGTCATAACACAGTAACAATGCCTGCAATACACGACTCATGGTACACTATCACCAGCAAGCTTTACTGTTAATCATGTGAGTAGACATGTGTTGAAGTATGTTGTATAACTGTTGCCATTACAAATCCTGTCTGTACGTCATGCACCAGACCTTCGCAGAAAACAATTGGCCACAGAACAGCTTTTTTGTTGCATTGTTTGTTTTTCTTCTTCTTCTCCCATTAGGACAGGGATTGTAATGGAATCGACTTAATGTAGTTCTTACAAAAAGGAGTGTCCACAATGGATGTACACCATAATCTACCTAAAAAACCTACCTCTTTTAGCTCAGATTTTTGCTTTAGCATTAAGCATTTGCCTCTGTTTTTACTTTTTTGTAATATTTGTATTCATGTTGGTATTTATTGCTGTCTAATGAGTCATACTTCAATGATTACCTCAGAGATATCTCACAGATTTGGGAGAGTCCAGCTAATGAAGTCATTCATTTTTTTGTACAGTTTTTTTTTCTTCTCAGACTTAGCATTGCTTTTTCTTTTTTGTTTTTTTTACGCACAAAATACCAGGAGTGTTTTTAATATAGTGCCTGCATTCTGACCAACGGGGCTCAGACTGGCTCAGATGAGGCTGCCTTTTCTTCGAAAGCAACACCCTTTGTCAGCCCCCCCTCCCCGCACGCTCTGTCCTTGTAACGTTTCGATAGCAACACATGCAATGAATCTTTTTTTTTTTTTTTTCTTTTGCCGTGTTGCTGATATCGATCTTTGGGTGGAGGAGGAGATTTCAGCGGAGTAATTGCAGATGAAATAAAAGGAACATTATGAGAGACTTTATGGCAGTAGGAGAAAAGAGAGGTTTATGTGTGTGTGTGTTTTTTTTTCCACTCCACCTGGTACTGTTAGCGCGGTCTTTGCTCTGTAGTACATCATCCTTACCTTGTCAGTCTTTGTCCCATTATTTCCTTCATATCCTCTCTGTGTCCTCACCTCTCCTTCTGTCCTAAAGTCTCGTTCATACACCATCATTCCCCCAGCAACGAACTCCGTCTAAAAAAAAGGGGGGGGGGCAGGAAAGGTGTGTCCTCAGTCTCCATGTAATGCTGCTTCTGTCTTGAGCACCACCAAGTTGTGTGTTATTGACACTACACAATGTGGGCATCGTCCAAAGTGTTCACTCCCAGCGGTGCGACAGGCCTCATTGGAAGAGTGTGTCTTTTATAAAACTTAGTAGTGCTTATTAAAGAAAAAAAAATCCATTCAGATCCCAGTATATTAACGGAGCAACTACTCACTTTGGTGAATTTTAATCAAGTTTTTTTTTTTCCTTTTCCTTTTTGTATTCATGTCAAACTGCTTCAGGTAAACACTGAATGAAATTTAGAGTTTTTATTAATCAGTGAATACCGGGGAACAGCATCGCCATGGTCACATCTTCCCTGAGCTGTGTGCCATTTGACCCTTCTTCATGCAGGGAGGGTGCTATGAAGCTGGCTTCACATGTTCCCCAGATGAGTTTCAACCGAAAATTTGTCTGACGGGGACATTGGCTTATCACTTAGTACTCTGCCGGCCATGTTTAATGATATTTGATAAGGAATATATTTAATTGGGATTGAATTCTTACCCTGCACTGTGAACCTAAATCTTGTCACATTCAAATAAATGCCTGAACCAACGAAAAGCACTTATTGTAAAGTTTGTAACATGCATATTGATGAATCTATTGGCCATAAACTGCCTGCACAGGTCAGCATGGTATGGCTCCAATTATTAAAATAAAAATAAATTAATTTAGTCACCTAAATTCTAATGTAATTGCAATGTTTTGTCTTGTTTTATTTTTCAAAGATCTTTTTTCTATTCTAAATTGGTGTTTATGTAATGTTATTTTTGTCAAACGTTTTGCAAATCAAAAATAAACAGTTGTACATAGAAACATACTTCTGTCTTGTTTGTTTTTCATATATTGGATGTTGATCGCAGCCAAAGTCGGTCTTCCACGTGCATCAGAATGTGATTTCAGGTTAATTTTGACACCGTGACTTCACAGACAGTCTCTGTAACGTCATGGTTACAGTTTCTGGAAGTGTTTGGCTGTGAACGAAGGTGTAAAACAGAAAAGAGGAGGTTTTAATGCGAAATGGTTTGAATAATAGCATATGACGCTTTATACTAAATGGACCTGTTTCACTGTTGTATGCACTTACTTACAAATATGTGTTAACACCTATAGTGTTTGTGTAGTTGAACACAAATGTCGAAAGTACTAAATATTTCAAATTATTTATTTAAAAGTTCCCTGTGAATAGGGCTAAAATATGTGCTAAAATGATTTGGTACAGGGCAACACTATGCACTTCAGGAACATCAAAGTCAGTTTAATTTTGATGTATATTCTTATTTACTGGTTTTTCCACTTGAGCTTCACACTGCAGGAAAAAAAAGAGAAAAAATAATTTGGTTAAAAAGCAGACAATACATCAAACTGCTTCTGTGTTTCCACACACTTAAATTTCTGCTGCAACTATTAATAAACATTTTTCTGATTCCTGAGTTTAGTTTCTATCCATTTTTTCCTTTTCAGAAGCAGACAATGTGATGTCACATTTACCTATGGCATTTGAAATATCTTATTCAATTCATAATATGTCAATTTAGTGTTTCTCTCGTAGCCAATATTCATACTTCAAAATTGCCACAAGAGGGCACTGTGTCTCATTGTATATTTGGGCCTGCGTTGACCCTGTGACCTTTAAGTTTAAACGCTGACATCAAGCAGAAACTGTTAAGATTGTTCAGTTAATACTGGACACTGTCGACCACAAAGCTGTGGCGCATTCGCGGAAACGCTGCAGCGCTGGTTAACGTGTGCGTCGGCGCTTCTATCTAGACGAACCTGACATGTATACAATATGTGAGAGGAGATGTGGGCTCACCTCGGCACACATCTCACTTCCCGGTCATGCATGCGGTGAGATTACACAAGGAGTGATACGAAGGAGGAACAAATAAAAGGTTATCTGAGAAATCCAGTCATTGTGCGACAGTTAATTGTCAACCCTGGTACGGAGCAGAGGCACTTCTTTCGGCTGCTGATAAGGTTGCTGTTGTGCGGTCTGCTCAGCCGTTGCGTCTGTGTACGAGGTTAGATGAAGGAAAGACAGGCTCTGGTTGCAGCAACATCCCTTAGGTAAGGACTCTGCTGCATTATCTCACAACAGAGCGACGGGGAAACTCAACACCCTGTACTTTTCCACAAGGGATGGAGTTCACATACAATGTATCATAAGCATTGAGGACAAACGGGTGAGACGACCGAAAAAGAAAACTCTGATAATAAAAAGTCTTGAGTAGTTTTATTGCAGGCATCTTCAATTTGCTTTGCTTTCGGGTCACTTTTATAACAGAGGCCAGTAAATAAAAAGATAATTATCATTAAATAAAAGGAAAAAAAAACATTAAAAGTCCATTATCTCATCTTTGAAATGAAAACCTGACCTGTTACATTAACATATTCTGCCATCAGATTTGCTGTGTACATCCAACCTATTAGAGATAAATCAAATATGTTACTGCAGTTGATGGAAGCAGATGGTAGTTTTGGTCTAAATGTTTTGTGAATTAGAAGAGCCACAGGTCTGCACAACCCTAACCACACCAACCTGCAGACAGAAGGCTGTGTTTTGCTAATTTAATGTAAACTATCAGTCAAACGTCATCATTTAACACAACAAATGAGGACAGCCTGTGTCATAAAGATGAGTGAGGTTATATTATCTATTTTTGATGCACTCATAGAAATGTGCATTAAGATTAGATTAAATACTTTTATTTGTCCCACATGGGGAAATTTCAATTTCATATTTGAATTTATTTTTCATTTAATGTTGAAGAAATGCAAGAGTCACTGATATTTTATGATGAATTTGTAAACTGCAATTAACTGAACACCCCCCCTTATAATAGCACAAAAAAGCAAACATCAGATTTAAAAAAAAAAAAAAAGTCATAGAGCATTCTGCTCAACAGCCAAAAACACATGAACATTGGGGATACGAGAAAAATGAAGAAAGGTTAGAGTGAAGGACGGAGAAGAAAAAAAGGTGGTAATAACAAGAGAATAGCAACAATAATGATAATTCTAATGAAATTATAATCGTACAATATAGTGATAATAATCACCAACAATCTGTAACACCCCCAGGAACTGAATAAACCGGAAAAAAGGGGGGAGGGGGGATGAACAAAACATCATAAAATCACCACACCACGAATAACATCAGCAACACAACAAACTGTTGTTGGCTGTTATTCTTCCCCACAGATCTACTGTATTTTAATTTAATTGTCATCAGTACTTTTTTTATCTGCTTTACTTAAAATTTCTCTCTGGTAAACTTTTGTTGTAAGTATTATAGTAGCAGGACAGATCTCACTTCACGTGTGGCTGTTTCTACTCTTAAAATTTTAAAAAAGTTAACCACATGAGTCACAGAGAGACGTATGTTGACCTCTGACCTAAGTCTTACAAGCCCTGCTGGGGCACATAGAGCTGAACCAATGTGGTGTGCTGGTAAATTTTCCATGTAGTTTATAAATGGTTCCATATCTTGTAGAACAGCCTATTTCTTTTTTTCATCCAGTAGGTTATTTTCTCCAGGTTCACACAACTGTTGACTTCTTCAACTGCAACATGATTGGAAGGTAGCGGGGTCTAATTTCCAATATCTATCAATGCATTCCTTAATGATTTCTTTATGTTGTGCACATAACTGGGGTCACAACAGGACAGTTTCCGAGAAGGCAGATTCTAAGGTTTTTCTGGGTGAGGCAGAGACTGGTAATGGGTAGCAGATAAAGACACACACTCTTCCACACGGTATCAGCAGGGCGGCCCTTGCAAAGGCAGTTATTTCTGTCTGTAAGGGTATTAATATGAGCGGGTGTTGTCTCAGTACTATTCAGTACTATCAGATTCGTCTTGTTCATTGTGATAGACTCTGTGAAGACACTGTATATTTTAGTAGTTCCTTCCTTCCAATTTAGTATTCTAAATTGCAGGGATTTTGTTGGGGGCGGGGTCTACTAGTGAATCTAACTAAACTCAAACTGTTGAAGTATGTGAAGAAACTGAGAAAAATTCTGTTGATAATCACTAAAAAATGAATTGATAGAAAATGGAAATTAGACCCCGCCCCGCTTCCAATCAAGATGTGGTTGAAGAAGTCAACAGTTGTGTGAACCTGGAGAAAATAACCTACTGGATGAAA
>JAPTHA010000023.1:14106108-14123780 GCA_029814585.1 Gymnapogon annona | reverse complement strand
GTGTGTGTGTGTGTGTGTGTGTGTGTGTGTGTGTGTGTGTGTGTGTGTGTGTGTGTGTGTGTGTGCGCGCGCGTGCGCTCAGCATTGCTTGTCACCGTATATTTATGGGACGATAATGACTTTTCTTGATGAGCTGAGCACGAACAGCTCATATGGTATACCGACCACACACACACACACAGGCTTTACACACACTACACACTTTATGACCGATGCTGACAGAGTCACTTCTAACACTGTCTAATGATAAATCATTGATACATACCTTTACTGTAGACAGTGAGTGGAGACACCGGTCCAAGCTGTGAGTTCATTCCTCTGAAATCATCTTGCACGTCCCGCCAGCTCTTCACTGGGCTGTCATTGTGCTGCAGAGGGAATTTTATAAGAATGTCTTTTTATTATTATTATTATTATTATTCTCACAAAATCTCAGAATGGGGATTATAGGAATATTCCACATTAATGGCTTGACGGTAGAAATGAATAGAAACACAGGACGCTGTGACGTTAAACCTCCACGTCTCTCTGATATTGTCCGTTTATTGTTTGCACGTTAGCGTCAGTGCTGCGACTGCCACAACCTGGAATGATTAACCACCACATGAGACCACATGTCCTTATTTCTCTCTGAGGTTCCTAAGGTCCACGTGGTGATTCTCCTATTAATTTTACTGGAGGTGTCCTGATGGAACAGATGTGTGTGTTTTTGTCCACAGGGGCTTCTGTTTCTTCAACTCCGTGGCCATCGCTGCCAAACAGGTCCAACTCAAACTCAATGTCAGCAAGATCCTCATCGTGGACTGGGTAAGGACCCGACCCGGGCGTTGCTGAATACCCTGGTCCGCACATGGGGCATGAGAACACGCAATCATAAACGTGCACACACAGTGGCACACGTGTAACATGGGCACAGACGTGGTTCCGGGAGCTGTGAACAGTAGCGTCACTATTTATCATTGACTTCATTTAGATGCTTATCTCTGGTCTCCATATGTCACGCGTGCTCAGCGTAGACACACACACGAACACATGCCCGCACATACACATATTGATCAGCAACCAGGTGGTCGTCTCTGTTCTCCATGTGGGAGCGTGTACGCGCCTCTACACGCATCACGTGCTCCCTTCTTTAAACACTAATTACTACCTGTTTCATCCAGGGACTGAAGATTAAAGTGAGTTTGACAGAGGAAAGCTTTGCAGATTTCCATCTTCCTTTTGTTCCCTTTGTCGACAAATAATGAATGAAAACAGTGAAACAAACAATGAAACAATGAAAACTTGTCTATGCTGATGGCAACTGTGCGAACATCTGTCTGCATCGTACATCTGTCCGTCCCTTTCCCGAGGATGTGACGTCTTAGAAACGCCTTGATGCAATTACTTCATGTTTGGTCACTCTGAAGGTCAAGGTCAATGTGATGTCATGCAACACACTTTTGACCGGAGCCATCCAACTCCACTCACACACAAATCATGACAAAACATATGGTATGAGGTTTTTTTCAAAATTACATTACGATGACACTTTAAGCCCAAGCTTCAAAGATAAGGTTTTCTGTGATATAATGACGTTTCCAAGAAACATAATCTGCTGGACACACTACACAGAGAAGTGTCGAAATAGTCTCTGTAGAATTCAGACCACTGTCATAAATCTATTGGGACATCTTTTTTTTATATTACTTTATTTTGATTTGTCGTTAGACAATATTACAGTTACATTCATATGCTACAAGATGACATTCACTACCCACAATGACAGAATCAGAGACAACAGACAAAAAATAAGTCTTTTAACTTTCAGTCTTTTATGATTCATGCCAAAGACTATAGAAGCCAATGGGAGTATAAAAAATAATCTTGCACCTCTTGTATAAAAGTATATATAAAGAAGTTAGGAGAATAAGATGAAACTCATACTCAATGTACACAATAGTATATTCACTTACAGACAGAGTCTATAAGACAGATGCTGGTGTCAAGTTGTAGATAAAGCTAATTTCCACCTGTAGTTCCTGAACACACTGATGTTACAGGACTGAGATAAGTATGGAAATTATAGAGTAAGTAGAGTATATGAGAGAAGAGACCATTAGAGTCACACAGGCATATACATATACATACACACATATACATACATATATACACATACATCCATATTCCATATATACATCCATATACATATATACATACATATACACGTATACATCCATATACATATACGCACAACTGCATTTCATTTACATACTCCCTCTCTTTGACACGCATAAAAACGTTTAATACACAAACATCTTTTGCATCCATAAGTATTCAGCTCTGGAATCATATTCAGTCAATTACAGCACCAAAGTAGTTTCTTTCAATTGAAGAATATTGCGAGGGTCAGTTGTTGCCAATCTAAATTCATTGTCTAATCAATTTCCAGGATGTTCACCATGGCAACGGCACCCAGGATGCCTTCTATAACGACCCGAACGTGTTGTACATCTCTCTGCATCGCTATGACAATGGCAATTTCTTCCCTGGTAGCGGACATCCAAGCGAGGTGGGTACAAGGAGGGGTTTTCTGTGCGTCCACGTGTCATCTTCTAAACTCTAAATTATGAGATTAAATTCTGGAAATCAATTTAAGCTGCCATTTTTCCTGATATTAGCACTTACCACCTACACTTAATGTGAAAATAGATACGTCGACGTTGAAATATTTAGCAATGATGTGATCCCAGTGGGACGTTACAGGGATAAGAGCCGTGTGTTTAGCATTTTCTTGTCAAAACAGGACGGGTGATAGTAAAACGACACCTAAAAATAATATGCGTGATTTACATCCCATTTAGGTCCAATTACGCGTGGAGTTGTGCAATGCAGCGCGATTTTCATAATTGCCTGATGGATCCTGTCCACTTGTTCACTTTGTTTTTCTAAGTTAAGCAACTTAAGTGAGAACAGTTATTTTTCTATTCTACTCTCTTGAAATGTCCACCATAATCACAGCGTACTGAGTCAATATCATCATAAGGTACCTATGAGACTTCCCCATTGCCCCCCGAAGAAAGGTCAGATTTTTCTTTTTTTGCATCCAGTAGGTGTTATACTGTTATAAATGCATAGTGCTGAAGCCCCCACACTTTTTATAAATTGACTGCAAGCAGAAATTATACACGCATGCAGCAAAATATGTCCACCCTGAAATGTATTCATGTATAAGTCATGTATGAGTTCAAAGTAGGGTAAATATATTGTAATTACAAAATGTGCATTTTCAGAAAGTTTTTGAGTCCCTTTTTTTTACTATTTACTGTACTTTGCAATTTATTTTCTTTACTATTTGGAATGATGCACCTTACCTCTCCCTTTTCTTATTATTTTTATTTTATATTTATATTGTTCTCTTTTTATATTGTTTTTCATACTGTATATTTTTTGCACTGACACTGTGAGGGCTCTAATCTCAATGTACTTGTGTACAATGACAAAGGCTTTCTATTCTATATGTTTTAGATCATGGGGAAAATGTTTGAATAATGAAATTGTGCCAAATTATTTGTTTCTCGATAAAATCTACAAGAGTTGCAATTTCTTTTCTAAATAAAATCTAACAATAATGATATCTGCTCAAACTTTCGAATAATACTATTCGGCTCTCATTTTTTTATACAACAATCATACAAAAAAATTTAGTAACTTGTAAAAATGATTTATTTTTTGTCAAAGAACATGAAAATAACGGGGTGGACATCCTGTCAGTCCAGCCTGGATATGACAGGATGGACTGTGACATGGCATTGAATGGCCTCCAAAAATAGCCTCATCAAAATGACATGACTTACCAAATAACTTTTGGGACAGCGTAAACCATGTAAAAATAGATTTTGTATCATTTAACCACCTATCCCGGGACGAGCATCCAGTGGGTTGTGTCAGGAAGGGCATCCGACGTAAAAAATCCTGCCAAATCAAATATGTGAATTGGATTCTCTGTGGCGACCCCGGAAGGGAATAAGCCAAAAGAAACCATCACATACACTGTAGTTAGCAGAGCAGTGTGTGGGCCATGCCAAAATTGTTCTAAAATGAAGGAAACACATTTAAAGAGACGGATCATTGTACTGATATGTGTGCAAATGTTTGGCCTTTTATAATAAGACCTCAGAGTTTCATTATTCTGCTACATTTGATGAGTGAATTGATTTTGATGCTGAATTTGATGACACCACGGGCACTTTATAGTGATATTGACTCCATTATTATTTTATTACTGGTTTTTCTAGGTTTACTTCTCTGGTTGCTTTTTGTCTCTGGTCTGTTTTTTTTTTCCACTTTGGAAGTCACAACCTCCAAACAGGAAGTTGCGTACAGACAGGAAATGAAGGTGCCAATGAATTCTGCCTGCGGTCTCCCCATAAACCAAGTTTGAAGACTCTCCCCAGTGAAATGAAGTGACCCCAACCCCATGGTAGCATTCAAGCCCCCCAATAAATCCCCCGACATCCCCTCCTCTTATCTTCCCACTCCCCAACCCCCCCACAATAATGAGGATAAAACAGTCAATGTTTTTCCATAGAATCCCCTGATGAGGGACGGTACATAAAACGCTTCTCGGGCTTGGATGTGGCTTTGCCTTAAGTGGCCGCTCGACCTCCGTTGAGCTGTGTGGTAAACCTCTGGAGTCTCGCTGTCCCCCGTGTAGGTATATAACGCACCATGGGGTAGGGGTGTGATGTCATAGCCATAACACGGAGCGCAGAGTACCACACAGAAACCAGCTCCAGCATAATCCAGTCCAGCAACTCCACAAACATGAAAGAGGACAGAGAGGAGCGCGCGAGACTCGGAGCAATAGCAGGAATTGTGTGTGTGTGTGTGTGTGTGTGTGCGTTGAGGGTGTGCGTGCGCGCGTGCATGCGGGTACATTACCAGTTGGCAGAGGACAGGAGGCCTCATGTGTTTTTGGTTTGCCCTGTGAACATCCCGTCCACTGAGAGAAGAATGGAGACAGACGCTCTGCGATGCTCATCAGCATTCTTTCTCTCTCGAAACATCCTCTCACACCCATACACACACACACACACAAAGGAAATTACCACGCCTTGTTGCCAAGAGTGTGTCAATCACCCTCCTCATCCTCCTCTCAAACTGACACATTGAGTGATGGTGAAGGGTTTAGAGAACAGCTAACTGCCTGCGAGGACGACTACAAAGGGAGAGGCAAGAATCCATAGGCCCGCTTTCCAAGACCCTGGCCTGGTTTTATAATCCGTGCCCCCAGTGTGTGAGGTCAAACTCAGACGAGCTACCTCCACTCGGCCGGGCATTTCGGGCACACACTTGAATCTCAACATGGCTCTAATGAAAAGGGAACTGAAGGAGTCATGACCTCTGTACAGTAAAGCGCACCGTGTCGGTTTTATTTGACATGTCATTAACTTCATTATACAAGAAACGTTGCAAAATGCGATTTTTATATAAACACCACAATTTAATGGTACATGCAGAGTATGTCTCCAACGCATTGTTGGTTTTTTATGTATTAGGTTGCCAAATGTGAACTATTTCTCAGTATAGCTTTAGCCTACAGCTTGGGAATCATAAACGGGTGTAGCCTCGCTGCGGCTCACAGTGATTTATAAGGCAGTTTGACAAATTGTATCAAAATCAAAATGGAGAGACAGGGGTGTTGAATTAATAGCCATCCGTATTTCATTTAGGAATCATAATCACTCCCTGGTGTTGCCATAAAGGGATGCAGTCATTCTCCTTTGATTGCTACAATGCAAGTTTTGCCACAGTGGTGGTAGTTTTTTTTTGTTTGTTTGTTTGTTATTTTCGCCGCAGCTTTACACTAATCTGACACTATTGTGTTCTTTCTCAATTTTCACTGGGACTCATTTACCTTTCTTGGCCTGACTCTCTGTTCTTCCCGACACACAGGTGGGCGCAGGCGCTGGCGAGGGTTTTAATGTCAATGTGGCATGGACTGGAGGTCTGGACCCCCCGATGGGAGATGCTGAGTACCTGGCTGCATTCAGGTAATAAATTAACTAAACCTTTAAAAGACACATTGTTCTTTCTCTATATTTTTAACGATTGGAACATAAAGGTCTCATTAAATAATACAGCACACTTAAAGCTATAATATGTCTCTTTTTTTTTAAAGAAAATGTATATAAAATGTTCTGGTTGGTGTGTAATTTGTTCATATGTGTACTTACATTAATGTAAATGTAATGTTTTCAACAACCTTAAAATTCAGAGTAATGCATAATTTAATTTCAATTCTTAATTTCAGTTGATCACATCAACGGCACTATATCCTCTTTACTAATCTTAATGTTTAATGTTGCTTGCAGTTATTTAATTAGAATACAATGACACAACAGAATGTACTTCCTTAAATTTAAATAAAAGACAAGGGTTTCCTCTGCTACATCTGTGAGAACAACAACTCCCATGATCCCATGCTACTGTGTGACATCATCAACTGCTGGGTCCGTTCTTTGCCATTGTTTTGATTGACAGATCTCTACTGGTAGAAATGACAGGGTGTGTGTTTAACCGCCAATCATTTGCCAGATTTGCAAATTGTTCAGAAACTGCTTCCTATACCTTTAAGGCAGTGGTTGGTTTCAGTTTGAATTACTGCAGTGTATAAAACAGACATAGAATTGTCTCGACACTGGTATTTTATCAGCATTTCATTAGTGTTTGTTGTAATTGTTACCAGGCTGATGCATTCAAGTTCTCATGACCGACCGCAAATAGTCCCTCTTTTTTGCCATATTCTTTGTAGTCTTAACTATACTTGACATTACTCTTCTCTCGAGGAATATAGCTTTATGTTCGGATAAATTACTGAGACGTTAAAAATGAACAGATAACAAACGGAACCCTCCTTAAAAGCCAATTTAGTGATGTGTTTGCAATCATTTCCATTGTTAAAACACACCTTTACCCTCCATCTACGTTTAATTTCATTCATGCTACTTTTTCCTGAATGAATATGGTTTTGGTCTGGTCTGCACTGTAATAAACTCAGTGTTTCTGTCAGCATCACTGGCTCGCCACCAGATGATTAAACAATATGCGAGCTCTTACAAGGCGTGCACAGTGGGTGGGCCCCCCGTCAAAGGACAGATGCTAACGAGCTAACCCCAACTGGTATAAAAAACATAGAGCCAATAGGCAGACTTGGAGACACTCGGTCCAGTGTTTACTGGAGCTCTGCATGCTAATTAAGGAACAACCGGGCCTTTTCCTGAACAGGCGTCTGGCTTTGGCTTTTTTTTTTTTTTTTTTACTTTTTTTTTTTTACCCAGTTTGGGAAATGGCAAGTGTTTTCATGTGTAAAACTTCCTCTGCTAACCACACTGTAGCACTGTATGGTATTGTGTGTTACCCAAGGAAACTTTGCCACATATCAAAGTCCTGTGGGGAAGCAGTGTCATGGTGGTCCGGCGGTTTGAGGTTCGTACCAGCGATCTGTGATGTCCACCGTGCATTTCCGGCCAGAGACCTTAGTCGCATTTCATCATAAGTAACAGCCTCATATTTACACCTCTGTCAGTCTAATTAGAGCCTGAATTCTCACGGGGGTAAAAAAAAATCAACAAACGGGCAACAGAATGTTCAAGAGTTTTAAGAAGCTAGTAGAAAATTAGCATTAACGATTGATTGATTGATTGATTGAATATATTTATTCGAGCGCAGAAACAAGAAATGCAAACAAATAACAAAATTGTACAAGGATAAAAAAAATATATGAATAAACAAAAACAACAACAGAAAAATATGATAATAAAAGCAAAAGACGCTCGACTATCAACTTATATGCATCCCATCAGCTGCAAACCTGTAACTATGTCTGACTGCATTGCCCCTGTCAAATAAATAAATAAATAAAAATGCACAAAACAAGGGTTTCATCCTCCAACAGGTTTGAATCATTCTTCATTCAACCGTTGCATGGATTAACCCGTGCAAATAAATGCAGAAAATGTCATACAGGCAAAATTTAACGCATCATGAATTTATGTTAACGCAATTAAAGATCTAGTCCGGTGCCAGTTTGTATAATTCAGTTTAAATACATGATTTAGAAGACAGGGTTGAGTTCCAGACTGTGTGTTTCTCTTTGGGATGGAACAGAAAAGTGGCCAACGTGTGGTGGTTGTTGATGATGTGTGTCTCTGTTTTTGGGTGTGTGTGTTAGTGACAGGGGAAAAATTGTGGTTTGTGAGCAGTGGCAGGAACTATAGTACAATCAAGAGAAAGCTCAGCTGCACTCAGGACTGTATGTGTAGAAGATTACTAAGGTGGTCAGGATTTAAGGTCAGTCTAATCCACAGTAGCACAGCACATTTACTTTCAAAGGGAGGGCGTGTACGTATGTATGGCTTGTACTTTGGCCACCATGTGTACATGCACATACTATATTTTTCTGCAGATTTCTAGGTAGCTACTGACAAACTTCGAAAAAGAGGAGAGCAAAGTAAAGCGAAAAGAGAGGAGAAGAAGTGGGGGGTGCATTGTTAGGGAATCCAAAGGCGGCGTAATTAGGCCCAATGGATCCCAGATGGCTGGCTGTCAGTGACGTGAGAAGAGGGACGAGCTCCTAATAGGAACCAGACGCTCACAAACGCCTTTGAACTGCCGCTGAAAGAGAGAGAGAGAGCGAGAGAGAGAGAGAGAGGGGGAATCAAACGCGGCGTGGGCCATGCGCTCTTACTAAATAACTGGCAACGGGAGACGAGAGGAAGTGAGGAGGAGAGCATAGGAGCAAGGAGAGTGGTCCGTCCAGAGCAGGGTCTACGTATGTACGTGGGCGTCTCAGTCCACATAAGTTTTCAGGGGTCTGTTTTTTTTTTTTTTTGCTCGCAAGCACCCGCAAAAAAAAAAAAAAAGAAGTTCCGCTGTTATCCACCTGCCTGTGCCTGTACTCCTGTGAGTCGCACATGCTTCAGTTTCCAGTTGCACACGTTCACACCTGGGATGTACTGAGACAAGGACTCCTGGAAACTCACCAACACAGATTAAGCAGCTGCATCCAGGCCTCTGACCATTTACCTTTCATCATTTTAAAATAAATTAGGTTTCTTTGTGAAATCCACTTTTACCATTTCCCATCCAAAAAGGTTTGTTTAAAAAAAAAAAAAAAAAAAATTGGGTGATTTCAGCTTTTGGATGTATTTCGTTGTTAGAATTCAAAGTTAAAAAAAAAAAAAAAGGAAGAACTATCAACATTACAATTGCATTATTATATCGTCTTTTCAAGTTTAATTTTTTTATTTTGCAAATTATGACCACCTGTTGAAAACATGCTTTCTGAAGTCCACTGCCAGATTTGAGCGAGGACCACAGCGCTCCAGCGACTGTAATCAAAATAAACACGGCCGCATTTGTTTGAGCGCGCTGTTTCCTCTCTTCCTCCTCAGAGCCGTGGTGATGCCCATCGCACATGAGTTTTCCCCTGATCTAGTGCTGGTGTCGGCTGGCTTTGATGCAGTCGAAGGACACTCATCGCCGCTGGGAGGCTACAAGGTCACAGCCAAGTGTAAGATTCCGTCAGCCGTCACATCACGCACATGTTCACACTTTTAATAAAGCAGTGTTGAGTTTTACTCTTTATTTTTACACTTTATTTTTCAATCACGTTGACTTTGCTTCATCTTGATTTTTTAGTTTGTACAGTACATGTTCCTCTCTCTGTATCACGGTTCTGCCTTCGCTCCCTCAGTGCTCCGTGGTTATTTTAGATATGTTATATGTTTTCACTCTGTTCCAAATTTTTTTGCGCTATTTAAAAATGTTAAAATTCCCAATATTTTCCAAATTTTCGTGAAAACAAATTATTTTCTTGCCTAAAAATGGAAACATCTGATTACATTACAAAATAGATTATAACGCCTTTTGTACCACATCTATACTGGGTAAAGCTGTAGGTACGGGTAAAGGAGATTATGGGATGGCAAATCTAAGATGGACACATGTTGTGCATTGGCAGAACTGAACTAGTTTTGTGTATAGAAATGTACCTACGTGTTGTATTTCCATGCATGTTTGACGTAACAGTGTTTACATGTAAGAGTGTGTGAAAGGGTAAATCAGTCTTGAGAGGGTTGATAACAGTGTAAAGGGTTAATATTTACTTCAATAATAGAATAATAAATCTCATCTCAACTTGGTGATATTTTCCCTTCTCGTGGGCGGTCTTGGAACGTAACCACCGCCATAGGAGAAGGATCACTGTAATCCTTTATATGAGATGAATGAGAGATGGTTTCTCTAGGGCTGATTTAGTCAGGACATTAAATATTTATGGGGCAAATTCCTGGTGTTATTCTTCATATTTTATTTTTAGTCAAATGGACCCTAGTTTTGGTGCCAAGTGTCCTGAAAATGCAGAGACACTACAGTAATTTCACCTGCGTTTCAGTGAGTTAATTTATTCATTAGAAACAGGATTAAATGTATCTTTCATCCATCCATCCACATTTCTTCATCATCCATCCATCTGTCCAAGCACCATTCATCATCCATCCATCTATCCATCCATCCAACAACCACTCATCACCCATCCATCTTCTGAACCCATTTTATCGTCCTCTGTATTTTCATTCTTTCATCATCACTGACAGGTCGATGCCTGGGTTAATGCGTCCACGTTGTCGTCCACGTCTTTCAGGTTTTGGTTTCCTGACCCGTCAGCTCATGTCCCTGGCCGGGGGTCGGGTGGTTCTGGCTCTGGAGGGAGGACATGACCTAAAAGCCATCTGCGATGCCTCTGAAGCCTGTGTCAGTGCCCTGCTCGGCATGGAAGTATGACCTTTATTCCTATGTTCACACATTCAGGTAACCTTTGTCCACGTCCGTCTTCATCCTCTCACCACTGCCTTCTGCTCGTGTCGCAGGTGGAGCCGCTGTCCCAGTCCATCCTGGACCAGAAGCCTTGTGAAAACGCCGTCCAGTCTCTGCAGAGAGTCATCCAGGTTCAGGGTGAGCAACACGGCCCGTAGCGTCCACGGCCCTGAGGAACACATCTATGCAGGGATTTACACATGAGCATGAAATTGCACACACATTTCAGAATCTGTACGATGGACAAGTTCCAAAAAAATCACAAACAATTAACGGCATAAAAGATCACATTGTTTCTGCTTTTCCCTGAAGACGTCTTCTTTTCACTGTCTTTGTACACAGATATATTTTTTTTTGCAACAGCTGTTTTTATTTTCTTCCCCATCTCACAAATGACTTACCACACAGTATCTCTTTCACTTACACCTCTGTCACTTTTCATACACTCAAATCAGCCATGAGCTGTTTAATTTGGCGAGCAAATATCAAACACATCGGGCTGAAATTGATCAACGTGTGAAACGACAACAAAAAAAGTGCGGTGACTAATACACTTACTGTTTGTCTTTTTTTTTTTAAGATTATTTTATTAGACAATATTACACTTACATTCGTACACTACAAGACATTCACAACCCACAGTGACAGGATCAGAGACAACAGACCAAATTAAACAGCACAAAGAAACACATAAAAAAACACAACAGGTACAGTGTCAAAAAAAACCCAGAAATAATTGAACCGCATGAGTCACAGAGAAGCATACGTTGACCCCCCGAGTTTATCACCTCATGTCAGAGCCTTAAAGTTAAGCCAAGCCAACTTTCTTACAACTAAATTGCCCGCGTTTTCCAGGAAGGACTTTCAGAAATAGATTAAAGTATGTACCTATTTTTACAGACAGATAAGACTTATTAGAGTGCAAAAAAAAGTATACATTTTTTTGATTGATTGATTTTTCATTAGACAATACTACAGTTAGATTCATACACCACAAGACGACATTCACAACCCACAATGACAGGATCAGAGACAACAGACAAATGATACAAAAGACACAAAAGATACAAAATGGGTACAATAAAAAAAAGCATAATTAAGCCAACCACAGGGGTCACAGAGAAGCATATGTTGACCTCTGACCTACTAGCTCCTACAAAGCCCTGCTCAGATATACAGCGCTGAACCAATAATCAAAAGTATTAATAACATAAACTGCATTTCGAAGCTGACAGCATCAGATCTGAAGTGTTTCCCTGTGCTGTTGGATTTGTTGGATGGCATGTGTGATTTTGATCCCTTTTCTGCTTTAATTGTTCTGTCATGTACAGTAAATGACAGGAAAAAAATGCTGTTTTATAATTGACCGTCTGCTGCTCCGATTCCTCGACATCTGTGGATCATCCAGTGTCCGTGCTCTCGTACTTCAGTCTGCTCATCCCTCCTGTTCTCAGGCCACCTCTCCTCCTTTACATCCCTGTCTCCCATCCCTCCCTCCAGCCGTCCCACACACAGACAGTCGCGCGCACACACACTCACACACACACAGACGCACACACTCGTACGAGACCGCCCTGGCTCCAATTATCTTCAAACACTTCTCTGGCACACGACCTTCGCAACATCCCCTCCTGATTGCACACAAATGTTATCCCAACCAAATTAGATTAATTAAAAATATTTGCAAAGCCACAAGAATGTTAAACCCATAATTTAAGCCTGGGGTGAAATATATGTGAGTTGCATGCTCCCGACACGCACAGCCAGAACACACACACTCCTAAATACACTGTGTGATTGATTTCTCCTGCCTCCATGTGTCACCGGACTTGGATATAACGTCCTGAGTTTTGCAGATCCTGAGCGAGTAGAGTTTACACTGTTGAAATTATTAACATGGATATTTAGACCAGGGGGATGTTTATATGACGGGCAGTGCTTATATTCAGATCAAACAGCTACAACTTGTGGATCAAACAGCGACTGCTGCTCTTTAATAATGCAGCGCAGGCACTTTCCTTCAAGGAAGTATTCAGGATGAAAACAACACTCCAGTGCCAGCGACTCAGCCCATTAATCTTTCTCTTTTCCTCCCTTTTCCTCCTTCGTTCACCCTCTCCCTCTTTTCCATCCTTCTGCAGGTGAATACTGGCAGAGTGTGAAGGATTCAGCCGCCACTGTGGACCTGTCCTACCTTCAGGCCCAGAGACGACGGCTCAGACGGGACTCGGACAGTGAGGCCATCAGCGCCATTGCCTCGCTGTCGATGGGAGGCCTGTCCTCTGAAAGGTAAAGGTGTTGTGAACGTGCAGGAATGGGCCTGTGTTAATGACTGTTGCACAATTAATGAACTGTAAAGTAGCTGTCGTCTATGTCTGTGATAACAGCCTGTAGACCAGAGGTGTCAAAAGGGGGGGGGGTCAAGGTTCAAGGTTGGAGGTCCTTTGTTAGTCATTCCAGGATGTTCCAAACACGACAGAATGAAATTTGTACACGAGGTCCCGTAACCACAACCTAAGAATAAAAACCTTTGAAACGTAAATAGCAATAATAAGGAGCAATATCATAGATAATAGCTAGCAATACAATAATAAATAAATAGCAATACAATAATAATACTAATAAAAGACACTATTGTCATTTAAAGGAAATGCTATGGACAGAGATGGGGTGGGCACATTTGGCCCAATATGACCTCAAATGGGCTGAACCAGTAAAATAACAACAGTAAATAACAGTCAAATTACATTTTTAAAATGTTTACATCAACAAAGTTTCCTTCATGTTCTTCATGTCTGTTCAGGTGGTTCACATTTTTTGTAAAAGGATAGTTTGTAAGTGTATTTTCACACAGTCTTCTTTTTTTTTTTTACACTAAAATAACCTTTAGAGGTTTTCATTATTTGCAGGTTATGATGATTATATTGTACTGGTCTGATCCACTTTAGCTCATATTGGTCTGAATGTGGAACCAGAACTAAACTGATTTTAACATCCTAACCACTAATATCTTTGTATTTCACAAATCCATGAGCCAGACTGGACTCTTTGGGCGGCCAGTTGTGGCCCACAGACTGTATGTTTGACACCGGTGCTGCAGACTGATTTATATGTCGAGGTTGAAAGTTGGATTTTCCAGGAATGTGCAGAGGTGTGCACTGTGCCTCGGCGTCTGTGTTTCCTACACAATAAAACCACTGGCTATGTATTAGAAATGCAGGCAATACATAATAGAAGCATATTCTGAATGTTACGTATTATACTTTGAATATATTTAGCCGTATCAGCTACAATAGTTTATTTGATGTCCTCAAATCATCTTTTTTTTTTCTTTCCTTGAAGGAAACATTCAGAGAAACTGACAAAGATGGATTCCATGTGAAGAAAACATCTGACAGTTGCCTTCAACCAAGTCTCAGTGGAAAACATGCACACACACACACACGGTTCACACAGGACTCATCACTGGAAGCGGGTGTCCTCCTCAGTTCGACCACTGTACTTATCACTTCATACACGCACACACTTCTCCACATGAATTACTACTGGTTACAGCGTGCCTCAAGACAACATCCCCACTTCACGAGCCCTCAGCGGGTTTTGATGAAGGAGTGGGACGCCACTCGCCAAACTGAGAAAACAAACAGGTCCGTGATGGATCTGAAGGTTCTCCTGTAGCATTGGTTGCTGGCAACTGGACGTAGCATGTACACACATTTGACAAAGAGCAGGACACACCACTCGGACTGTTGTAACCTTGAAGGGGGAGGTCAGAGGTCAGCCTCAGCCTACTGGATTCAATCACTCCGAGCGGATGGAGTCTTTGAAGGAGAGCAGTCGTATCCTTTGTGCTTCTTCGCCCCACTATGATGATGTCATTCACCTACATGTGACAAAGCTCCAGTGAAGGAACTGATCAGTGACCAGGAGTGTTTCTGGTCATTTTTGCACTGTCCAGTTCTATAACACGAACCGCAGCCACGTCGGCAGTGTTCACCAAAAAACGAAAAACGCCTATATTTGCAGTTGATCTTAAGATTCTTTTTATTTACCCTATGGTGCACTTCTTTTTTTTTTTGGAAATGTCATCCAGAGGTTTTTTTTTTCTTTTTATCCAGCAAGAGTGAAGCTAGTGATGCCTGAGATACATATGTTTCATATTTTTTGTATGTCCACATATTTTCTTAAGTCTCTTTTTTTTCTTTTTCTTCCATGGCCTGTCAGGCGAGCACATGCAGCAGAGCTCCAGTTATTGTTATCTCTCCTCCACTCAAGACTAAACAGGACGCGGCGGCCAGTCTTGAAATAACTGCATCTTAATCATGTAGAGAAACTGTAGTTTGTATCAAAATAAGAGCTAGTACCTCTTAGTCACTGGAGTTTCACTATCTGGGATGGAAAGTATCAGTCCATCATTCAAAGTGTTTGTTTTTCTTGTTTTTTTTGCAGTTAAAACGTGCATCATTCCTCGGTGTCGCCTCTCGGACACGATTGTATATGTGACAGTGCAGGGGTTTAGAGTGAGGATCCGTTTACAACGCACTGACTGTATGACAATTACGTACACAAAGTGCACATATATTATGTCGCCCTCAGGAAAAGAGGCTCAGTTGAACTTAAGAGATATCTTTCTTTTTTTTTAAATTATCATTATTTACATGGACCAGTGTTTCTACCTGTGGATTAGCATTCCTGCTGTATTACCATATACTTCTGTCATATCTCTCAATACATTTGTTCATTATCGATGTAGCACCGTTCTGTTTACCGTCAGCGTCTGGGAAGTTGTTTTTTTTTTTTCTCCCTGGACCAAACCATGACATTTTAGCAGTTAGGCCGGAGGAATATTGCTGACGAAGCCGAGTATCCACACACGTTGGAATTGGACACAGGTTAAGCTCGACCAAAGCTTATGAGAACAATGTGCTGTCCCTGGACTGGCACGGCTTAAACAACTTCAAAGACGACTCTGAAGAGTTTGCAAATGTTTTCTTTTTTTTTTTCTATCCAAACAGTTAAACAGCACCAAGCACCAAAAGCAGGGGACGGATACATAAACACATTCATTGAAACAGAAGAAAAATGCGGTCGCCACTCGTATTTAACCATTCAGATTCTGCGTCTTTGAAGTGCTCTTTGCATGTTTAACACAATTTTCACGGTGCTATAGATGTTTTTTTTTTAAATACAGTTTGTTTGATGTTTTCTTTCTTTGTGTTGCACTGTTTGCAACTTAATATTTGTTATTGAATTGAAAATGTGAAAACAAATGACGTTAAGAAGGAGTTAGAGCCGTCTGGGCTCCATACAGGGAGCACAGGTCGACTTAGATTCATCCAAACATTCACCGCAGTGACTTGGCATGCCGAATGTCTTACCTTGTGTCTTAATAAATGCAAATTATTTTTGTATTGCGACTCCAAAATGAACCCTTAAAAGACCAAATTCTCCGCCCGCGTGCCTTGAAGTACCATGCTGACCAACCTGTGTGAAGGTAGCCTTAAGAAACTGGATCTTAATTCAAACTGCAGTCCAGTTGGAAAATGCCTCATCTAATTTTCTTATAACTGACTTGTTTTGTTTCTGTATAGTGTACATATGACCCCCCCCTCTTTTGTCTTCTCTATTGTTTTTTGTTTCCTTTTAAAAAAAAGCCTTAATAAAGGTGAATTACATTAATGTGTTTGAAAATGCTGACTCGCTCATTTCTAATTCCACACTTATTTCAACAACCGCATGTGATTTTATTTCATCTCATTGGCTATACATGAACAACGTGTGATGCATTATGCTGTGGACTCAAAAATATTAGACTTGCATGCATCAAGAAAAGGTTTATTGTCCACAGGAGCCAACACAGTAAAGAATATCAAAAGCAGATGCACAAACAATACAACAGAATATGATCAACCAGCATTTAGACTACTTATGGTTACAAATGATTCCTATATACTGTGACTGTAATCACTTCATTATTGCTTTAGCACATTGTACAAGAAGCTTTCTGCTGCATTGTTTTTTTTTCCCTCTATTTGTGGAATATAATCACAGCAGATTTGCAAATATATTTTTAAAGATGCAGACAAACAATCTGATTTTCTGGCATATACAAAGGTGTTCCTGAAAAAATGAAACTTCACTACTGGAGCAAAGTGAAAACAATTAGCAGGGGCTGAACTGTGATTGTGTTTTTGTTTTGTTTTTTTTTGTTGTAATTTTCTACTTTTCCCATGGACATTTAAAAATTGTATTTTATTTAAGCCAAGTGTTAAAAGTAATACAGTGTGCATACACCAAATTCACAGATACACTTTTTTAAAAAAAAAAAAACAAAATACACAGAAAGCTATCCAGTTACTACAGCACAAAAAGGAGAAGATCTGCATCAGATTCTTCGGGCTCTTCTTTTCCCACAAAGGCGGGTTCTGAGAGCCGGAGCGATTAGCTTATTAGCATTTTAGCTGTAAACATTCATTGGCTGTGACCGCCCTCTAACCATCACTCTGCCATTATCATTAGTCATCTTAATGTTCGTCTGGCAGTGAGTCATCCGCTGTGAGACGCTGTTGTGGAGTGGGGGGGGGTGTGATGGTTATCATGGTGTTACCCGAAGGCACTCGAACCAGCAGCCATTTTGTTTCATTGTCACCGCAGGCCAGCTGTTTGTTAGTTTTTTTCTTCTTCAAAAAGTTCTGAGCTTGACTGTCAGTCCCGTCACCGATGTTTCAGAAACACTGTCGGAGTGGAGCTGCAGCAGTACATCTCAATGTCATGAGTCAAGCACATTTCCAGTCCGTTGGAGAGAAAGGGGG
>JAPTHA010000023.1:14082581-14097539 GCA_029814585.1 Gymnapogon annona | reverse complement strand
ATAGTAATATACAGAGACATCGTGAGTTATATAGTAACATACTGTAGTGTAATAATTATAGTAATTAATGTAATGATTATAATAATAAATAATAATTAACAGTACTAGCTAGTTATAATCCGCAGTGTTTTAAATGTCCAGTAGTATCAGTGCTTATGACCAGGTAAGAGACCTAGGTGAGGTTGTCTGATTTCTGGAGAACCATTAGAGTGCATTCCCGTACATCCTATGAGGAAATGAGTGCAGAGGTTACAAACATGGATTTGGATCAAAGGTCTGATACTTGTGGACTCCAGACTTTATCAGCGTATCAGCTACGTTTTACCCAAACGTTGCCCCTTTTCATTAGATAATTCCTCCGTTTGTGTCAGTCTTAAACGGAGATTTGTGTAAACAGCCTCCCAAAAATAAAAGTTTCATCTGTCATTTCTATCCTGACGCTAGATTATTTTTGACTCAGGAAGGTGGCGTTTATCATGCTTTAATTATTTTTTTTTTTTTTTAAAAACATATACGGCAATAAAAAGGTGAAATAAGTGGAAAATACAGTTGTATTTGCAGTGAGTGTGTTGACTCACCTGATAGTCCTCCCATGGCTGCGGTCCACGGCTGCTTGAACGCGATGTTCCACACCAGGAACGCGGAGAAGCCCATGAGCAGACCCAACGACGCATAGCCGATGCTGATGTACGTTTTATTAACGGCCATAGTCACGAAAAAACAAAAGTGGTATGAGTAGAGGGAAAATATATATATATACTCCACACGGGTTCTTATTGAACACGAGCCGTGTGCGAGAAGGAGACAAACCAGAGGTGCTGAATTTCAAAACAACTGCATCCGGTGGCTGCGCTGAAAGCAAAACACACACCGACACCTCTCCGTGCCGCCGATTACAACTCACACACGCGCATCGGATTATACACACTTATCGTGACAACGCGTTTATATAACAAGAAGTGGTGCCTGTCCGTTACAAAAAAAAAACACATCCAAAACGTCACAACAAGCAGAAAGATCCTGCGTCGACCTCAAGGTTGTTGATAAACACAGTGACCCCTGCAGGACGAGAGGGGGAACAGCACCCTGGCACGAAGAGCACAGGGAGAAACGTGGTATTATTCCCTGGTGTGTTTTTCAGCGAATGATTATATAATTTCAAATCAACATTTACTTGTGTTTCAAAAGGTGTGGCTCCATCAGACGAACAGACAAACAAATCTATTTCTATTGGTAACAAGACAAATGAAAATAATCACTAATGACAATGAACAGACTGATGGAGTTTCACTCTTACTCAGATTCCAGAAATGACAATAAATTGAACCTGAACTTGATCCTTTTCACATGGCCCAGAATATTGATGTATTAAAGTGTTTTACACAGAACCTAGTGTGATAATAACATATTTAATCCATGTTTATTTATGTTTGTTTATTTATTTATTCTTTAGTGTTTTCCCACACTATTGGTTTCAGTCTACATTGACAAGCAGAGTTAGGACAGCTTGTTTTTCTGCCGAGAAAGAAATAAAAATTTGGAAAATCAATGAAAACGTCAGAGTAAGGCTACTACTAAATTCCTAATGCAGGTATAAGTGGCTTACACCTGAGCTTTTTGCCTGCAACTGACTCATCTTATTGACTTATTATTTAATGGCCATCCCAAACAGCACAAATAATTTTTTTTCTTATAAATCACACATCAGGTTTAACAAGTTTCTGTTAAACCAGAAGCATGTAGCACTGGACAGTAACATGACGCAATCACTCAGGTGTTGCCAGCAGGCCCAATAAGGAAAAAAACAGACAAAGAATGCCTCCACCTTCCCATCCTGGGGATAGTATCATCTTTGTTCTGGTAGATAGCGCTGGTGGTTCTTCTTCACCTGCAAGAACCTGTTCCTGCTGGGGTTCATATGCTGACCCATCATGCATCGCTGTGATCCATGAAGTATATGAATGGATGACAAAACCACAGAGGTACCAACTCAACACACACAGCATTTGCACGGTGCTTTGGTGTTCACCACCTGCTCTATATGCATTGAAGTGAACCTGTAGCATCCTGTTCTTAATTATTAATAATACATTTTGTTGTATAAACACAGCTTTCTGCAGATTTGCACTTTTCTTTTCTTCATGAGAAAATAAAGATAATGGGAGGGGTTTTGCCATTTATACTGATACATTGCAGTGCAGGTGTATTGGAATTTTAGTGCCATTACAAGGAAAAAAAGAATGGAATGTCTAGTTAAAATAGCCTAGTTAAAATATGCACACAATCATATCAAGATAATAACTATACACCCACAGGAATCATATAAAAATGTAACTATGTTAAAGTTACATAGTTCATAGTAATTCTGTCTAATAGCTAAGGGAATAGTTAATGCCGGGACCGTTTATATACCATTGAGTCATTCCACTTGGAGTCATCAAATGCTCCCCACCTGACCCCCTTAGATTTGCCTGAAAAATATATATGTGAAGGGAAATATTTTTGTTAGACAACATCCAAAATTTCAGAGCTCTACATTGTATGGTTTTCTCACAAAAAAATTCGAAATGAAGTAAAGTCAGCTCCTTTTTTAAGTGATTTTCAACGTCATCATCTGACTGACCCTTTTTAACTTGAAATATCTCAAGAACTATAAGAGCCAGGTCCATAACATTTTGTAGACTGAGAGTTGTAGTCCTTGGCACATTGTCTGTCAGCTCACAGGATTGTATTTCAGTTTACAACCTAATGGCTTTCTGAAATCCTTCAAAAAATTGACCTTGCGAAATCTGTGATGACCTTTAAATATCCACAGAATCCCTAATTTGCATTGTATGACCTTCAAACTTTATAGATGTTTTGATATGGACCATGTTCTCAATGTTCTGCAATATCAGGTACATATGTGTAATAGATTGTGAGATATTAAGGTAAGAAAATGGGAAAAAACACATTTTGGCCAATGTTTGAGGCCTCGTATCAAAAAATGTATATATTTATATATATATATATTTATATAATTTATATATTTATATATATCACTTCTTGTCATCAAGATGACATCTCTAGTGGAGACTAACTTCATTGATCCTTGCACAATTGGAAATCTTTTGGGATGCAAAGAACATTGTCACAAATTGGATTTTTTTTTTTTTGATAACAAGAAGTGATCTGACCTAATCTTCAGCTCAGCGCCTTTATATACAGATCAAGGTGATCATATCTGAACTTGCCTGAAGTGATTATGCAATTTTGTCTGAGCTGACATCATCGACAATAATCCACCCAGAAATATTATTGGGAAATATGGTTAACTCAGCATTTGAACATGTCTAAACTTGACTTTAGCTGTTGAGCAGTTAATTGAACTCAATTTTCAAAAAAAAAATAAAGAAATTAACTATAATGAAAGTATAAAGCTGAGTAAACAATATACAATGCAAATTAGGGATTCTGTGGATCTTTAAAGGTCATCCCAGATTTCGCAAGGTCAATTTTTTGAAGGATTTCAGAAAGCCGGTATTAGGTTGTAAATTGAAATACAATCGTGTGAGCTGACAGACAATGTGCCAAGGACTACAACTCTCAATCTACAAAATGTTATGGACCTGGCTCTTATAGTTCTTGAGATATTTCAAGTTAAAAAGGGTCAGTCAGATGATGACGTTGAAAATGGCTTAACAAAGGAGCTGACTTGACTCCATTTAGAATGGGGCTCTGTAGGGCTCTGAAATTTTGGATGTTGTCTAACAAAAATGTTTCCCTTCACATATATTTTTTCAGGAAAATCTAAGGGGGTCAGGTGGGGAACTTTTCCAGAATTTGATGATTCCAGCTGGATTGACTCCATAAACAATACAGCAACAGTACTAACATTATGATGATTTCTTTCAGCTTTTTCCCTTCCAGAGTCGCCACAGCAAATCCAATTCGCATATTTGATTTGGCAGGAGTTTTTACTTTGGATGCTCTTCCTGACACAGCTCACTGGACACTCATACTGGAATTGAACCTGGGTCCCCTATGCATTAGCCCGGTGCCTTATACCAACTGAGCTGTCCAGCCAGGTTTACTAACATTATAGTTATACTGAAGAGTATTTACTGTGATAGGTGCTGGTACTTGATACAAAATATAATATCATATAATAATAATAATAATAACAATATAATATCATCACATATCATTGGAGGGCGTTACTGTTCCTTTTGGTTCACCAGCCTCAATAGATGGAATCTATTGCTCTTTGATGCAAGATGAATAATGAGGACCTCTTCCTTTCAAAGAGCTGTTCAAAATAGATCATTGATCATTAGTTGTTTTTTTTTACAAGTTATACAGAGGTAAATATCTTTTTATTATGGAATCAATCACTGGTAATATATCTACCACATACACACAGGGAATACACACATTATCCCTTTATCTGCCACAGAGAAATACAATAAGGAATACACACTTCAAATACACACATTGACCCTTTATCTGCCAAATACACACATCAAATACACATAGGAAATGCACACATTAATGTGTGTATTTCCTGTGTGTATGTGGCAAATAAAGGGTTAATGTGTGTATTTCTGTCTGTTTAATGTGCGTATTTGATGTGTGTATTTGGCAGATAAAGGGTTTAATGTGTGTATTTGAAGTGTGTTTTTCATGAGTGTATATATGTGAAGGGCAGATAAAGGGTTAATGTGTGTATTCCCTGTGTGTATGTGGCAGAAAAGGGTTAAGACTACTCTTAGTAATCATATAATTATCGGTATTTGGAGGTAAATTCTTTGTTTATTTAGTGGCACCCCTTAGAGGCCATGGCGCATTTGGTGCTTGCCTCTCTGCAAAGGTGTCAAACTCTATTTAGTTCAGATTCAGTCAGATTTAGTGTGAAGTGGGCGGGGCTGTACAATAATAACAGAATTACATATCAATAATGTCAACTCCAAACTTTTCTCATATGATGAAAATGTGTATATCTACAGACTGTCCTTTAAAACAACGTGGATAACATTAACAATCTCAAAACTCTTAGTTAAATAAGTAAAATAAGAGTAATTTTAACAATATTGTACCTCAGTTTATAATTTATACGTGGACATTACAACTTACAGATCACAGTGGATCTACAAATACAGTATTATTGTGTGTTGTACTGTAAATTGTATTGTATTGTATTACTGTGTATTGTATGTGTGTATTGTAAAATTTAGTAACGTGTACAACATTATTGTTACTATTATTGTTGTTACTAACAATATTGTTACGTGTTACTAAATTAGTAACATGTACAATATTGTTGAAGTTACACATATTTCTCTTCAGGCACTTCAGGTTGTTTGTATTTGATCAGGTCATTTATGTTTTTGTGGTTGTTTTTTTGTGAAATGATACTTTGTTTTCTTGTAAATACGGGAAAATTACATGAAAATGTTCATATGTCCACCGAGGAAAATCAGAAGTTGCAAGTCTTTATAGGTTATTAAGATAATCTTTGTCCCTGTCTGTACGTGGAACCTGAATTATAATTTTTTGCAAATATGGAAGGCCTCATTTTTGCATTTCGCAAATTCCTCCCAGGTTGGAATCTTTGTGGGGCCACATTTGGCCCCCGGGTCGCATGTTTGACAGCCCTGCTCCGCTCAATGGCCTAACGGGCGCAGGTAGCCCCGGCCGCGGACTGTGGAGAGGGGATTTCCCGTTGGGCGGACCGGCTCTGCTCGGGGGACACACAGGTGACACACGAAGGCAGCGTGGGCAGTTTGAATGGAAGAACGGCTCGCAGCAGCGAACCGGTTCTCAGCGTTGGCGTTTCGAGAGCCGTACAAAAGACTCGACTCGTTCGCGGACGTCACATCTCTAAGGCGGAGTGGAGGAGGCAGGCAGCTGGTGACAGCCCGAGTCAACCGCTCCCCCAACACTCCGTAAAGTGGATCAAACGGAGAAGTTATCGGGACCACGGACCTTAACGGACGCTACCGTTGGCTGCACACGGGAAACACGAGTTGCAACTTTTAGATGCGCTTACGTTTCAGACAGTTCCCGGGGCCGGTTCAAGTAACGCCGAGGTTTACGCTGGGGGCAAACCGAGGGAATACTGTTGCTTCTAGTTTTAGCCGAGGTAACGTTAGCCGTAACGTGAGGCATCTCCGCGAACGAGAGGCTAAGGTGTCCTCGGTGTTTAGGTCGCATCAAGTCGGTTAGTGGTTAGCCCGTTGATTTCGCCTGTCACGCAATAGGAAAAAAAACGCCAGGTGGTCGAGCACAAAGTGAAGATGGGTGACATAAACCCATCGACATCCCATGCATTTCAGCCCGAGGTAAGTGTTTTAATGGAAGTGTTGAAAGAGTGAGTGGCTAGTTTGTTGTGGCTAACGGCGTTAGCAAACGTCAACTTGCTGGAGGTTGTCACCGCACACACGGTGTAGCAGCTGCTCATTAGTTAGCTTTAGCTCATAGCGCTAATGTTGACATTAGCCACTGGTGCAGAAATAAGATAAGTTACACAATCTAAACGTTGAGATAGTCTTAGACCGGGCTGTCAACTTTCACTGCTAAAAGTTGCCATTCTGTGCGCGAGCGAGTCACTGTCGTCACTTCGTATGACACTTTGCAGGTTTGGTGCTGTTTGAGCTAGCCTTACGTTTCATCGAAAAGAAAACATTCCATCATCATTGCTCTGCATGCTAACATTAACATTGGCTAACTAATCATATTCACGCCGTTTGCTTTGATCGTCACTTAACATCTGACTAACCACGAGGCTTTTGTGCGTCATTTGAATAATGTTGGAGTCTTAAAATATGTTTTGATTGTAGTGTTGCAGGTTTATTTCTCTACTAAACTCCATTGACACAAGCCAGCAGCTAGCTTCTTAGCATTGGCGTTAGTTACTTATTTGCTGTCTATCGCTAGCCAATTTAGCTAACATTAGCTTGGTTAATCGGTGTGCGTGTGAGTGGGGGGGTTGGTTAGAATTTTCCCCCGCAAGTCCCTAAAGATTACCCGTGATATTAATCCAAATGCACATATGTGCATCATCACGTTACTTTTCTTATTTTTTTGTCTCCACATTGCATCGAGATATCGGTGTCAGTTTTGTAAAGTGCAGTTGTGATGAGATCCGTCGCGGTTAACGGTAACGCCATGTCGGGATGTTTAGATTTAATGAGGGTTAACGTTTCAATGGTGCTACTTTGTTTCAGGGTTTCAGTCCGCCGTACAGAAGGAGGAGGACAGTAGAAGATTTTAACAAGTTTTGCACTTTTGTTTTGGCCTATGCTGGTTACATCCCATATCCCCAGGAGGTGAGTACCTAAAGCATGCACAATAATCACACCCATCTCCGCTACTGACGGAGCTGCTCCATGTAAATTAGCTCCTGTCAATCTGTTCCATCGGCTCTGAGCGCTGTCACACATAAATATGTAGGTTTTCACGTTTTAACAGCTATTAAAATATTGAGGAAGAAAACGTACAACTGTACAACTGTAGCAAATGCTTAAGAAATTACCCAAGCTACTTGGGACAATTTCTTAAATTATGCAGATGCAGGGTATAACAAAGCCGTACACCTGAAAAGGGTATAACATTTTAGTTTATCAAAGTGGATTGATAAAACGATTCTGCTGCCCCAAATAGTTGCAGGGGTGGATTGTAATTGTTCGGCTTACTTAATTGTACACTTTTTTTTCTTCACACTCCCACATCAATAAGATAGAATTTGTGACGTTTTGTATGGGAAGGCACTGTGAAACTTAGGATACTAACAACTAAGTCACATACTTTTATTTTATCTCAAGTTTTGTTGACTCGGCAAATTGGATATGACTTGTGGCGTTCCAACTTTACCACTGAATTGCGTCTTCTATTTGGGGACAATGAGGAGATAGTCTGACAATGGGGTTATCTTAACCAAGTTCTTTTGTCAGCACACTTTTTACAGAAAATGCCTGAGGTTCTTACTCTATAGTAGTTCGTTCACAGGGTATTCCGAGTAGGTTCAATTGAATTTTGACCCTAATTAAAATAACACATGACACAACAAATGGCCAGTGTTCCATACTGTTTTGAAAGAAGACAGATTGTCCGAGGTTATACAGACCATTCCCCTAACTCTACAGATAAACTTCACCGGCTTTGTCACAGTTGGTGGCTCGAGTGTTGCAAGTATGTATAACATGATGATGCAATAAGTGATGTTACTCTGTCATCATTATAATTAAACCCAAAAAGCGATCTGAGTTTTGCTTGGTTAGACATTGTTTGGCACTACTAAACTGAATATATTGGTTCCTCACTATCAACAGTGGGTTTTTACTTGATTCTGAGTCTCTTTGATGTTGGTTTGGTGGTTCATTCAAAGAGATTCTTTCATTGTTGCCGTCTCTTTCTCCGTCTCACTCACTCTCACACACATGCACGCACACACATCTGCTATATTGGCTTTTATTTGCCTTTTTTGTGTTCTGTTGTAGTGTGAGGCTGTCCTGTCATTTGTCAATCTTCCAGATCTTACTGGACTTGAAAAAGATGTAAATTGTGCATTTAGGTGTTAAAAAAATTACAAATTTTAATTTGCACAAATGCATCCCTGCCTTTTTTAAGCTGTCATGGTAGGGTTTTAGTATTCTGTTGTCTTACTGTTTACACTGCTTGACATGAAGCGAACCATCACCAACAATGATGCCTGAAATTTCAAGAAGAGACAGTGGCAACTATTTTACTATGAATTTAACAATTCAGACAAAGATAATAGTGTGGCACTATAGCTGATAAGCATTCACACAATCTCATACATCGCAGTATTGCTTTACAATCGTGTGTTATTTGTTGTATAAATGCAATAAATTCACGATGAAGATTAGTAAATGGAGCTTATCATTGTTACAGGACTCTCCACTGCGCAGTAGTTCCAGCCCTCCCAACAGTACAGGCAGCACTGCTGACAGTGATGGTTGGAACCCGGGGCACCAAACTTCCTGCCCTCAGCGCCCTTCAAAAGTCCCCCAAGATAGAAACAGGAAACGTCCCCAGCCAGGAGCTACTCTGTCCAGTCATCCCAAGAAAGATGTGAGTTGTGTCACTGTTGAAATATCAGACCCAGTTACAGATTTATTCAGGTACTAATGTCGTGTGTAATTTTCTTTTGTGTAGCACACAGTCACCACGCTGCACCCAGGCGACCGGAGGAAAGCAGATAAGCTGAAGAAGAAGAAGAGGAGAAAGGAGAGGGAGCAACAGGCTGCCGAAGATGCCAGGGTTCAACCGAGCCATTCGTCGGTTCCAGAGCTGCAGTGCCCACTCTCTCTCGGCGGCCGGACGATCAAAGAAGAGCCCGACGATGATATCAGCATTCCACTCCATCCCCAGTGTCTGCCGAGTCCCTCCCCCTGCAAAGAGGAGCCAAAGGAGGAGCGTCGATACTGGGATGGGCGAGACCTAGAAGAAGGGGTGGTGAAAGTACAAAAGGTGGAGGGCTTTTCAGGAAGCCGAACAGTGTTCCGCCAGGGGAAACAGGTGGTGTTTCGAGATGAAGATGGGTCCGGAGAGGACGAAGACATCATGGTAGACTCAGGTAAGGCCTTTGTGTTGGTGCATTTATTACACTACATACACTCTAGGAGATGTGGCAGGCATTATCCAGACAATGGAATGTGAAGCTATGAATGTGTACTCTGCTTTGTCTTCTCAGACGATGACTCGTGGGACCTGGTGACATGCTTCTGCATGAAGCCTTTTGCTGGTCGTGCCATGATCGAGTGCAACAAGTGTAACACCTGGATCCACTTGTCGTGTGCTAAGATCCGCAAGAGCCACGTGCCAGAGACATATGTGTGCCAGAACTGCAGAGAGATGCATGGATCCCAAGATGCCCGCCGATCCCACCGCTCGCGTGTAGGACCTCGCAAACATCTGCTAGACTGACCCCAGGGTGACCCCTGAACTCTTGCCCCGCCCCAATTCCTGTTCCCTTCACACCTGTTGGACTGTCTTTTCCTCACATTCAGGTCTTGCACCTCTGTGTCTCGGTCCTTTAATGATCGGCCTCACCTTCTGTAAGCTTTTTCGGTGGACCTATCCTATAGAAAGACAGCACGAGTGCTATTATAGATTTCCTACGGTTTGTTTTTGCTTCCCTACAGACTCTGTGCGTAAGGCAATCACTGAATGGATGTTTGTCTATAGATGATTAGCATTGCAGCAAACCGCTACTGCTGGGACTTGGTGTCTCGTGAACACTGGAAATATTTGAACTGCCATAGAGAAAATACCTTCACAACTGCCACCCACTATGGTGCATGCTGGGATTTGTGGGAAAGACGGTTTGCACTTTTTTTTCTCACTTTAAAAAAAAAAGTCCTGAGATCTTTCTGTCATAGGGACAGGTATGTCTTTTCTGATGTAACTGGATTTGATTTCTTTACAATGCCTCTATTAATATTATACAGTTAACAATTTCAAATGAGAAAACAAGTTAAGCCTTGTGTTATTTGCTTCAGATGGTGCTATAGTATGAAGCTGAGGTATAATAATCCAATAGAACAAAGATGTAGGGTAAGAGAGTAGAGTCTGCTTCATCTGTTTGTTGTTCTCCTTTTGTTATTTAAAACTTTCTTTCGGCTTCTTCCCTTCTGAGGTTGTCACAACGATTGCAATACTTCTAGTGGATTTGGCAGGAGTTTTTACGTGGATGCCCTTACTGACACAACCCTCTATTTATCCGGGCTTGGGACTGTCATATTGAGACATTGCAACTACAGTTGTAGGCAGTAGCGTGAAGGGTCTTGCCCAAGGGCCCACACTGGATGCTCATCCTGGGAATTGAACCCAGGTCCCCTAAGCCTTTTACCAACTGAGCTATTCAGCCGATGCTTTTTGTTATTTAAGACTTTGCAAAAAATAATTGAGGCTTAAAGCCTTTACAATTCAACCAAGCGCTTGTTCCCATCTTTGAACTCCACAAGCTGTCTTCCATCCTCAGCAACTCCTTTAAATCAAATTAGTATTTGGCCAACTCTTCTTTATCAGAAACAAAACCTCTTATGTGGGAAAAAAATGTTAAAAAATGTGCTTTCGAATTTTTTTTTAACTCAAGTCTAAGACGCTTTCCATCGCACAGTTTTTTGGGAGTGGTCAGTTATTTTGCTGCATTTCATGACACGTTTTAACGGGTGTGTTTTATAGTTCTTCTCAGTTTCAAAACCGTTATGTACACCTTTCTGTAGTTTGGTTCTCCATACTCAAAATGAAAATTTTCAGAGACAAGTATATGAGGGAACTCCAGTGGCTGTCCTGTTCAAGAATCAGCCGTTAAAAAAGAAAAAAGAAAGCTATGTTGAAGGTCAACTGAAAATTGTTAGGAGGGATTCTCCCAAGAGTCCAGTTGAATTACGCATGAGTGTGTGATCGTTTGAATGGTTAAAAGTGTGTGGTTGTGGCAAAGCATGTGCTACTATGAGTTTTCTATGCTCTCTGGGTTTCAGTCTATTGTAAGCTGAAGAAATGGGATATCTGCTATGGGCAGGGTCAGTCTGTTTTGTTTGTCTCTGAAGGGTCGGATCAGAAGAACAGATCTCATTCTCTTATCACCTCGTTTAAGTTTTCACAGCAGTATTCAGTTACTCCCATAAGCAGCAGGATTAGGGGGAAAATGTGTTTTTAAAGCACTCTTCCCCAAAACTTGGCTGCAAATTGGATTAATGATTTGAAGCTTTGTTATACATGTGCCATCTGCTGTTGTCGGGCCTATCCGTGTAGGCTACATGTTTCTGATGATATAAAAGCCATACTGTAGAGTAACAGATTTTAGACTCAAAACCTTGGATATTAGTCCAGGATGGGATTTTACAATGCAGAATCAGTGACTTGACCAGGGGACAACTGACACAACGACTGTGGTTTGTAAAGAATACAAGACTTTCAGAGAGATTTAAATGGTAAGCTCATCTCTGCACTTATCTCCTACTATTTACAATTGTCAGTTCAGTGGTTCACACCCCTGTAGCGATGATTTAAGACATTTCAACACAAGGCACGTTTGACGTTTCTCGGGACACTTGTGTCTCGAAGTGATCCTTACACTTAGTCTGCGACTTAAAAGACTGTAATAAATATGAACAGATTTCATTGTGATCCAGCTCATTTATACTGAACCTGGGTTGTCCTGTCCCCTTATTGAGAAAGTGTCTGTACTGTGGTGCAAACTGTTTCTGTGAAACTATTGTAAACTATTGTAAATAAAGAGTTGCCATTTTATCATGCTGCTGCAGTGTTTCATAATAATATTTTTTTTAATGGAAAAAAATCCTTCAGTACAAGTGCAGTGAATCTGATTTGTTTATTTTTATTGCAGACTTTACAGGACGGATGACACAAGCTCCTCAGTCATACACTACATACTACAGAGTCATGGGCTGGAATGGAGGAAGGAGAGGTCTTTCTGCTGGCCTCATGGTGGCACTATAACTCATGTCAGTACAGTTTACAACACTTAAAACAAGGTACAGTACATTAAAAAGAAATGGACTTAGTGCAAAATGACTGCTGCAATCATGTGTCATCTGATTTCAACATCAGATCAGGTCCACTCAGGTATGCGGAAAGGTCGTCCCTTTCACATTAACACGTTTCACAGATCTTCAATTTTTTCCCCTTAATTTTATTCAGTCCTCTATTTGGCCAATAGCAGCATCTGTGACAAAAACGGGATTTGATCAAATAAAAATAACTTTTTGACACACCATTTGTAGTTCAGTAGGGAGCTACATTAGAGATTTCAGTGCCACTTGGGTGACATTTAACATTTAGGTTATATTTAAATACTGTACATTTTGTGCAAAATACTTTTATATGCAATAAAATACCATGTATCTGCAACAAGAGAGGTTTTATAGAGACTTGATGGGGTTCTGTGGGATCCCATTACCAGATGAGAAATACTTCCATTTAGAATGGAATTTTAAGTTGTTTTTTTCTGGTTTTCACAGAAGTTTTGAGCACCACTTGACTTGGAAGAACCAGCAAATATGCCATATGTCAGCAGTCCCCAACCTTTTTTGCACCATGGAGCGTTTTAACATCTGACAGTATTTTCACAGAGTGGCCTTTAAGTTGTGGTGGATGAATACAACAAAATAAAATGATAGAACCCACATAAAAACTGGTATTTAGTAAATCTAATAAGAGTGAATCCACTATGTAACTTTATTAGCAGTAACACCACACCAACAACATAACATGAGTAACAGCCTCTCTACAACAAAAGAAACCAAACAAAGACGGGGTTTCAATTTAGCACTAATGTATTATGTGTTAAGTGTTAGAACAGCCGTTTGAAGAAGGTAGTGGATGTAGGTAAAAACGTGACCATCTGGACATGCATCAAAAGACCGATTCTGCAGAGAAAATCCAGTAGTTCAGAATCCGGTAACAAAACAGAAATAATCTAGGTTATGTCTTCTTTTGGTGGGGCCTCGTACCAATTGGGGGTTGGGGACCAATGCCATATGTCAAAAGGTAAAACAGATTACAAATTGACATTTTAACCCACAAAGAGACGATTCACATAAACAGTCAGTCCTTGGAGTGTCGAGGAGAGCTGGCCAGCCTCGGGCTCAGAGATGTGATCCTGCATAGTTTCTCTCTAAGTGTTTTGGATTGAGTAACTGGTACTGTGTGCTCTAATATAGTTGGGTAAAAACTAACAGGATGATATAGGATATCACTGATAATAAAAAGTGGTTACAGGGATAAATGTCCGACTTTAAATGTCTCTCTGCACATTTAGCACATCATTGATGGCAATACATCTGTTGCATTCATAAATATAAGCTCAGGGCATGTGTCTGACCTCCAGCAGCAGGCCAGTATTCCAGCTGTCACATAAGGTGGGAGCAGAGTACAGCAACTAATGATGTAAACCTTACAGAATCTCAGAGGTGTATCCTGGATTCTGCTCTGAGGTTTATTGGGAAAAACAGTCGTGGATGGATTCAGGTTCGCAAACACAAAGATGGAAGAAAACCAGTAGATGGAAACAGACTGGTGTTTGATATGTGCCTCCGTTCGACAAGTTCCTCTGATTAAACAAAGTCTGCTTTGCCTGTCTGCGTCTTCACTTCCTGTGCTCTGACGCTCCATAGGCAGCATCATCCTAGGACTCCGACTCGATTCTGTGAGCTGATGAGACAAAAAGTTAAGCAAGACACTTTGTTTCTGTTCATGTCGTTTTGGGGTAAAGCTGTTTTAATTGCATATTTGAGATTTAATGAGTACTGACATTGCTTGGGTATCCGTAGTGGCTCGATGTCAGCTAAGATGACCTGGTGCATGACACCTCTGAACTGGTACAGTAATTTGAGACTTTTCTCCTCTCCTACACATGGGTCGTAGAAGCCTGGCAACCCTGCCTGCACACAGAAGAACAGCTTGTGTATACATAATGTGTGCATGCAGAATCACAACTGTACAGACGAGTATGTGAACACGCACCTTGGAGGCTTCTGTGAGGATAAGTTTAGAATCCTTGACCAGGCACTGCAGAGGCACAGTGACGTCGATGACCTTGGCTTTTTCTTGCTTCTGGCTTGTGTCTGACACAAACTTCCCATACCAGGCGTTCAGGATAATCAGACCTAGTCATTAACATACAGGTACAGTAAGAATTGTGTATTTCAGAAGAAACTGTTGACTGCTCGGCCAAATGGACGTATGCAATAACAATGAGAGACCCATTTTGTTTTGAGTCTTGACTAAAATTCTGTTGACAATAGCTAAGAAATGTACTGCAGGAAAAACGAAATTACAATCCGGCTCCCTTCCCATCAAGATGTGGTTGAAGAAGTCAACAGTTGTGTGAACCTGGAGAAAATAACCTACGGGATGAAAAAAAAAGAAGTAGGATGTTCTACAAGATATGGAACCATTTATAAACTACATGGAAAATTTACCAGCACA
>JAPTHA010000023.1:13997626-14013678 GCA_029814585.1 Gymnapogon annona | reverse complement strand
ACTATATGCCCCACTTGGCGCGTGCATTTTTGCAGTATTATAGAACAAGAAAAGCATCAAGTTTAGCTACTATGGCTAAAAGGCACTGTCCCAAGTCTGTTCAGTGTTTCAATGTCACTGTCGGGAGGAAAATGTGTTTATTGCATGCACTCGCTTTGTCTGTCTTTGCTTCGAAAAATGTTCTTGCCGCATTTAAACACATGCGTAAACACAGCAGCATTCCCGAGAGCAACAATACTGTAATTTTTTTCTCTGTTGTCATTTTTTTTACTCCCTCCATCAATCTTTTTCACTCACTTCAAAAAAAACAACAAAAAAGCAAAACAAATAAATGTGTACACACACATAAGCACATACACAAAAAAAAACATAAATGTACGTCCAGACACACAAAGGGGCCACACTCTTTCTCTCTGTGCTTATTTCTTTGGGAACAATTAAATCTTTCCCTTAGATTTTACTCAGGGTTGAAGAACAGGGAGATGGTATGTGGGGTGTAATGTGATCATTGACACACAGATGCTGTACCACTGCAGGTGATGGTGTACATTTATGTCCATGTATGTGTACACCTTTGCATACACCAGAGATAATTGAGTTGTTCTCTTGTTCTTTTTTCTTTCTTTTTTTACACTATAAACAGTATCCACAAATTTTTAAACAATGTTCCTGATTGACTCCATCTATTTCAGTGGCATTTAGTGAAAGCAACCAGCGTGTCATCCTAGCTGTGTGTTGCATTTTCTTTTTTTCTTTTCTTTTTTTACAGGGGAAATAAGACTTGAATCCCTTATTTTATAGGTGTTTGCTTGAATATAAATAACTTTAAGCAAGTAAGACAGTAATATTTCTATTTATAAACTTCCTCCTGTCTTAAAACGCACAAAATTGTTCATACAAATTATTCTTAGAAACTAATGCAAAAATAGGTAATGGCCATGTAATGCCTCAGTCCTCTTAAGTTATAAAAAAAAAAAAGCTGTAAGTGAGAGCAAAATCTAAGAATCAAAATTGGAAGAACTGTATTATGAGTGTTTCACATGTTTCTTTTTCTGAATTTCCATTATACTGATAGACAGCCACGGTTAGGACAACGCTGTCAGGAGCATTCATGTTATGGTGTCACTCCAGTTTCCACTTAAAACTGCCCCTCATCACATGTCAGCACAACTAAAGTCACACAGACTACTGCTTTGAACTCCTTTATATATTGTGTACACGCACACAAACACATCCACTTGCTTGCGCTTATCTACACACAGAATAGACACTAATGAATTTAAAAACAAGATGCAGAAAAAAAACCCATCAATATGTCCATGTTTTCAGAGGATGGTAACTGTAAAAAGAGTTTGTAGAGTAGAGAAAAAAAATAAGTAAATAAAAAAAACAAAACATATCGCCATAGTATACAGCTGGTAGACATGCACAGAGACGGCCTCTGTTCCCATAAGTCCACCTAGAAATGAATGGTATAATCTTTCAGGCCTTGTTTTGAGAGGGCGTGGCCAAACACCACATTGCATGCTAGAATGGTAGACCCTTATAGATACTCTATGGCTAGACCTCTCCTTGCCTTCCTCTCCTTTCACCCCGTCTTTCCTCTCTCATTTCCTGCTGTATTCCCACCTTGCCTGCTGTTGTGTTCTCCATGCCTATCTCAGTCTTTCATTCTTCTTTTTTTTGTAGCCTAGTTTTTCCTTTTTCATTTTACAATTGTGCATGCACAAGCATCACTAAATTGTTGATGTTTTTAAAAGAATATTTTGTTGCTGAGGCCATGCAAAGTGTTTTGAATATTGCCCTTATATGTGGAAAATGTCTTCTGAATGCTTTACATAATTTCTGCTGTAAAATGAAATCAGAATAAAAAGAAAATTTGCACTTTAAATTATTTTGCCTAATGTTTATTTCCCTCATGTCTTTATCTTGGAAAAAAGAAAATACCTTCCCGGCCATAAAATTTGAAACAACCATGCAGAGAATAACAACACACGCATGTGATTTTTCTCTGACAAAATGCAATATAGTATTGAAAATACCAAATACATCATAAGCATCCCCTAAAATAGCATTTTCCTCTAATCTTCCTCTCCTCTTGATGACCAATATGCATGTAAAAAAAGAATGACTCACATACCGCAGCGGAAAAGACACCACCAAGACATATGCCAACACCACGGGTAGACCCAAGGTCTATTTCTGGATTTTTTTTTTCAGATTTTTCCAACTTGATGATCAGATCCTGTGGTCTTGTCAAAATGTGTATGTGTGATTCTTGAGTATTTTATTCATGCAATATTCTACAATGAAACTAATTAGCCATTCAATCTGTGCTGAATGGCTAAATCGGAGTTTTCAGAAACCTTCGCTTTAGGTGTGTGTGCTTGTCATATAAAGGCACAAATGCAAAGAAAACTAATCATTTTCAAAAAAAACCCAGCAATGTGTAAATAGTGTCTTAAACTGCGGCTGCATCTTGGCAAGGAGCAGAAGTTGGAGAGGGTTACTGGCCACGCCATCCACCCCACATCAGGACCAAAAAGTTTTGCTGCAAAAATAAATAAAAATGTAAAATCTGAAGCTTAAAATAATTGAAACTGTAAAGAAATTAGATTAGAAAAAATGGAATCTGAAAAGATAAAACATGCAGGTGAAAAAAATATAAAACATCAAAATATGAAAGTGAAAAATGGAAATAAATATTTATTTTCAAAGAAATCCCCGAAGTAAATACGACTAATATATAACCTGAAAAAACATACGCTTGTTTTTCGTTTTGTATTTTCAGACTGGAAAAGACTGATTTGGGTTTTTTTTTTTTCGAAAATTCAAGATCAAAACTTGACTATTTAGTTTCAATTCGGATTTTTTTTCAAGTCCAAAACGTTTGGACCCAAAACACCCCCACTCTCACTTCGTCTATTACTTATACTGACCGAGTGTGTGAGCAACTACCAATAAAAACTGGATTAAGAGTCAGAGCCAGTGTTTCTCTCGGACTTGGACTACACGGTCTTTATATATAGACCGTTCCAGGGCCGGGACATTCTTCTAGCGTCACATTTACCGTAATGGCTGTTTGGCTTTTACATACATTCTCTAAACACGATCATCTAATTTACAGCACGCTCTTTACACCTAGAAAACATTACGAACCGATCTTGTGTGTCAAGGGTCCGGGCTGTACTTTATTCGAACGATAAATTAGCTCATTCTGTGGGCGACGGTTGCTAGGTTCCCAGCATTTACGGTAGTTGTCGGAAATGTCGTAAGAATCGCAGCTGATATAAGGACGTGGTTTATTCCGGTGAAAAGTGGATTTTGCTCCCTCAAGACAAAACGGCTCTATGGCGGAGGTGTTTGTCTTTTAATATATACATGTACATATTTTAGGATATTAGTGTTTGTTACATTAGTACAATGAGACGTCTGTGTTATCGTTTTAAAAAGTCGGCACTATAACAAATTTGCAAGCTGCCGTGCTCGCCATCGACTGAAGAAACAATGCAGGCCTAGCTAGCATCTGTTAGCTGCTAGCGGAAGCTAATCGGATAACGCTGGACCAGCATACTGCAGTGGGATTTAAACCTTGGACGGAGCTGTTTTTCGACGCTGTGATAACATCTATTCCGGTATGTTCCGGCTGTTTCTGCATTTCACCCTTTCCTCCGCATATATGTTATACCCAGTTGAAGTGTAAATTTGTCAAATAAGCCGTTTTAAATCGTATTTTAACAAAGTTCAAACGTTAGCTTGTTAGCATCTAAGCACGACAGTTAAGTAACACTGCCTTGTTGATTTGACCCTAAACGTCTGGCTTTTTAGCTTGATCATTGGTGTTGTTCGACAAGAAAGTGATCATCAAGACTTGTTGTAGTAAATTTTCTTTCGTATCGTCATATTGGACTGTAGAACACAGTTTGCATACTTTGGACTTCCATTATGGTTGCCTGACAGCTCCAACTCAGAGCAGTGGCAGTTTCCATTACACATAGCCTGTGTCACTACACTGTTACTTTCCGATCGCTGTACATCACTGTGACACTGTAACTGTTAAAAGATCGATCAACTTGTGCATTGCTCATACATTTGAGTAAAACGTAGTTTTTTATGTTTATTTAGATATTTATCATCGCTCACTTAAAATCCGAAAACTGCAGCCTGCTAATACAGAATGTACCTTTCATCCTGTCCCCAACAACCTATGTAAAACACAAACAACAAGTGTCAACTCAGAGAAAAGGGGGTGAGTTGGTAATAAAGAAGGGAAAACTGAAATATGTAAAATAGTACAATGTGTGCCGTCGGTGTTCTTTTAAGTTACTCTTTCACTTCTGTATGTATCAAGATGTCCCCCGTTGTAAGACTTGGGTGCAATCAGAAAATGAAAAAGGTTGTGTGTTTCTCTGCTGTTCTAGAAAGAAGACACAATATCAGACCAAATAAACTTTTTCTTAAGTAAGCTTTCTCTTAGTGGGCTGTCAGGTAATTGTCAAACAGCACTGACATGTTAACTTAATGAATAGATTGATTTGTATTTAAGAATAATTAAGATAAGATGGTCCTTTATTTGTCCCACTTGGGGTATCTCAGCCACAGCCTGCTCTTTGTCCATAATCATGTCCATCATATCCATAACACTGCACGTTTTATTGTTGCTTTTAATTGTTCCTACTTATTTTTAATGTTTTTTTAGGGAGAATTAACATAAGAATTTCAATTTGAATGAAGAATCACAAAAAAAAGCAAATGATAAAGACATACTTATACACATACAGACAAACCACAAGGTGCAATGAGAATGATATGGATGTTTTATTGTCTTGTGGTTTCATTAAGAAAATATACATTCAAATCATGTATTTTGTTGAGTTTGTGTTAATGAACAAAAGAAAAAAATCAATACTGATATTTGACTACCTTGCCCAACCTTAGTTTTTAGTTGAAGTAGAAAAAGTTAAAAAAAAAAAAAAAAAAAGATGGCAAAGCACATAACATTTTTTTTCAAAAATCCTCTTAATGACATACATTTTTCTGACCTGCTCATTATTCTTTGTAAATATTGTGACTAATATCCTTTTTATTAGTGTTTCCTGCTTCTACTTGGAGCTTCTGAAAAAGATCCTCCCAGGAGGTTTTCAGTTCCTGAGAATGCGTTTTTAGCCTCTTAGTCCAGTTCTTGTGACAATTCTGACAAAGTGAATTACTTTGAAGTTGCACAAGAAATCGTGTGCTTTGAATGTTTTTTCCAGTTGATATTCACAAAAAATGGCATTTCTCCCTTCTATTATGCATTTCAGAAGTCTGAAGAATTCTTGGAAATTTAGGTTTCTTTGTCATTGTTAAAGTTAAGTTATACCTAAGTTATCGACTACACCCAAACTAATTGAATGCCATCCAACACCGGACTGATTTTAATGTTAAAATTGAAGTTTGACACATTATTGTTGTTGGGTTCCATATGACTTTGTGCTTGTTATTCTGTGATATTGGCTCCAAATCATATTTTTTTTTTATCAGAAATTATTTTTGAACTTCTACTTGACTCCCACCATGAATCGATTCTTGCGTTCGATACTTGAAGTGGTCAGAGGTGTCGGACACTGTAGGATAGAATAGAATAGAACTTTATTCATCCCCCATGGGGGAGAGTCAAAGTAAGATAGTTTTATGATGAGTCTTTTCTTTCTCTTCTTATTATTGACTGCTTCCATCAAAGTGATGCTGAACACTGACGTTATGTGCATTTCAGTCAAGTATGTCTGATTTCACTGCTAGATTTCTTGTTCGAGTTTTCCTTGTAGATGACTTGTCGACCAAGAGGAGCATCATCTACCCAGTTTAGTCACTTTTTGTACCCAAATAGGTCCATGCAATGATTGATTGATTTATTGAAACTTTGCTTTTCAAAATCCTAAAAACGTATAGATGGATAAAGCAAGATTATTACCTGTTTCACCACAACACTTAGCTAAATGAAAAAGCTAAATGCCAGATAAATTTTTATGTTTCTGCTGTTTTCTGAAATAATATTGTTGTGAAGAACACAATTACTGATAGAATCAAAATTAATGCTAGAGCATAATATAAACATTATCTTTATTTGTGTCTTCATTATTTAGCATTTCATTTCAGTATGACTGACTCCTATCTATTTTATTTCAGCTATGAGCTCTCAGCTGCAGGTCTTCTCACCGCCCTCCATCTCCTCCAGTGCCTTTTGTCGAGTAAAGAAGCTAAAGGTGGAGAGCAATGTTTGGGATGTGTCCACCACTGAAGCTTACAGTTCTATAGCAGGACAGTCGGCGTATACCTTCACCCCAGCCATGGCAGTGCCACCTTTCGCTCCATCCCTGGTCTTTCCACCTTCAGCTCCTGGCTCCAGAGGCCAAGTGGTGGTGCGGGCAGCTGACAGCACCGGCAGTCTTCCCCGCGGTTCCAGTCGACGTGTCACTGAGCAGGCAGCATCATCCACTTTTTCCCATGTGGAGACATCCTCTGAAGCAAGGGGTCACAGACATGGCCAGAAAAGGAAGGTGGAGGAGGCCACCGAGGGCAGCGGAAGTGGATGTGGCAGCGTCCAAATACTAGAAGAACTCTCAGCTCCTGCAGCAACTTACTCCACTCGTACAGGTGGTGGGGGAGGAGGTGGCACAGGCCAGTCAATACCACACTCTGCTCCAACCACCAAGAGCAGCAGCTCTAATGGTGAGGGGGATTATCAGCTGGTGCAACATGAGATCCTCTGCTCCGTATCCTGTAGCTACGAAGTGTTGGAGTTTCTGGGGAGAGGCACATTTGGACAGGTGGCCAAATGCTGGAAAAGGGGGACAAATGAAATTGTGGCCATCAAGATCCTCAAGAATCACCCTTCATATGCTCGTCAAGGCCAAATTGAAGTAAGTGCACAAGTTATGTTCTTAATTAAACATTTACAGTTACAGTAGACAACACATTAAAAAACAAAGTAGTACAGTGACAAAAAGCACATCATATGACTCACAGAGAGACATATGTTACGTCTGACCTCCTAAGTCCTACAATTCCTACTTGGGGTATTTAGAGTTGAACCAATGTGTTGTGCTGGTGAACTTTTTTTTTTTTTTTGTCTATTGTCTTTGATTCTGCCATTGTGAGTTGTGAAAGTTGTCTTTGTAGTGTTTGTAACTGTATTATTGTCTGATGAAAAATCCAAATAAAGTAGTCTTAAAAAACATTTACAGTTTCACAATAAACCTATGGCCACAATTAGGTTTCATTTCACTATACTGTTTTGAGACATTGATGCTTCATTTCCTTTCATAATTAATGTATGAAATATGAGTTTACCATCATTTATTGATAAATTGCATCAAATGTTTTTTGTGCTTTTAACAGGTTGGCATTCTCAATCGGCTAAGTGCAGAAAACGCAGACGAATACAACTTTGTGCGCTCTTATGAATGCTTCCAACATAAAGGTCACACCTGCCTGGTGTTTGAGATGCTTGAACAGAATCTGTATGACTTTCTCAAGCACAGCAAGTTCAGCCCACTCCCTCTGCGCCACATTCGACCAATCCTGCAGCAGGTGGGGAGTGTTACAGATTTCATCAGTTAAAACAAAATACAATAAACAACAATGACCATTTGAGTCATCCGTTTTATTTAAGCCCAATTTAAATGACCCTCTTTTAGTTATGAATAAACTACTCTGCGTGTGTGTGTTTCTTTAGGTGGCTACAGCTCTGATGAAGCTGAAGAGCCTGGGCCTAATTCATGCCGACCTGAAGCCTGAGAACATAATGCTGGTGGATCCACTGAGGCAGCCGTACAGGGTGAAGGTCATTGACTTCGGCTCAGCAAGTCATGTGTCGAAGGCTGTCTGCTCAACTTATTTACAGTCCCGCTACTACAGGTTGGTAGCAAGAATTCCAGCTGTGTAATAATACAAGAAGGCACACTCCCACTAGTAGTCTTACAAGGAGGTCCAGCAAAAGGTGTTATTTGGACTCATCGCTGTAGCACTAGAAGTCCATTAATCTTGTCTTTCTTGCCCAGGGCTCCTGAGATCATTCTGGGTCTGCCGTTCTGCGAGGCCATTGACATGTGGTCTTTAGGTTGTGTGATAGCAGAACTGTTCCTGGGTTGGCCTCTTTATCCTGGAGCCTCTGAGTACGACCAGGTCAGTACCACAGCTAGTGTTCCTCAGACTTGATGTGTGCTTCAGTCATCTGTTGATAGTGTCAGTGTTTGAAAGAACAGACTGGATTTTTCTCTTGTGTCCAGATCCGCTACATTTCTCAGACCCAAGGCCTGCCAGCAGAATACCTGCTGAGTGCTGGCACCAAGACCAGCCGCTTCTTCAACCGTGGCCCTGACTCTAGCTACCCGCTTTGGAGGCTGAAGGTAAGAAAGAACAAATACAAGATAGACTCAGCACAAAGGATTATGAAATGGCTGGAATATGAAGTACTTTATTTTCCGGACTTTTAGTCGCACCAGGGGAAATTTATTTGACAAAATCCGAGACCAAGAACAGCCATTTCATGTTGATAGGCAAGTTCTAATAGTAACAATAGAATAGAGAACAACAGGCTGAATAAGTGTACAGTATGCTAAGCTTAACAGACTGATGGTTATTCGGCTTTTTCCTGAAATTTCCCTGTGTGGGACTAATAAAGGTATCTAATCTACATGAAGCATAGACAACCAACTGAATACATGTCTGGTATGTTAACATTAACAGTTAGTCAGATAACTGTAAGACAGTATGAACCTTTACAAGACTAGTCAGATTACTATAGCATGCAGAACATGCTAACAAGTTCACCAAACTCTCCATCTCACTGCAAATCACTAAATCCATCAAATTATTTATCCTCTGTGTGACTTCTGAACTACTCTGCCCACTCCGGAGGTAGACGAAGCACGTGCCTGTGGTCATCTCCATGGCAACTACCTGGTCATTGGAGACATAACTGCACCATTGACAAGTCTCTCCACATTGTTCAAACACCCATTTGTGAACTCGTTTCATCTGTGGCCGTCTAGCTTTTAGCCTGCAATTAGCTTTTTTGTTTCCTTCATTGCAACAAAAGTACCCTCTGCTTTTCAACAGTCCCTCACAAGTTTCTCTCACACTCCAAACTTTCTTTCTTCTGCTTGATTACTCTTTTTGTTACTTCACTAAAGAATATAGATCTGTATAGATTTTCTTTTTGTTGAGTCTTTCTTAGACGAACATATGAAATTATATATTTTAATTAGGATATAAGTTGCGCCTGAGTATAAGTTGCACCCCAGCCAAACTATGAAAAAAACTGCAACCTATAGTCTGGAAAATATGGTTAATGACACTGCTCATTTTTAATTTTTTTTTTCTCTCAGACTCCGTCTGAGCATGAAATGGAGATGGGCATCAAGTCTAAAGAAGCGAGGAAGTATATCTTCAACTGCCTGGATGACATGATGCAGGTAGTTGACATTTAATCATTCAATGCAATGAAATATAGCTGCAGTTGTTCGACTGGTTTGATTGCTGCTGTGTTTTTGCAGGTGAACTTGTCCTCTCATCTGGAGGGGACAGATATGTTGGCAGAGAAAGCTGATAGGCGGGAATTTATAGACCTTTTGAAGCGTATGCTTCGCCTAGATGCTGACAAGAGGATCACACCCACAAAAACTCTGGGCCACCCCTTTGTAACAATGAGCCATCTTATGGATTATCCCCACAGCTCCCAGTACGTTTGTGTACTAAGTTGGTAGACTGATGTTATATCCATGTCTTTGTACCGTCAGAACAGAATCACTTAAACTCTGGTTCTTTTCCTTTTTCTTAGTGTGAAATCATGCTTCCAGAACATGGAGATCTGCAAACGACGGAGCTCCTATGACAGTAGTAAATCCTTGTACTCCACCAATGCAGTACCTAGTACTGCAGCGGGTAACCTGACTGTTACCTTTAGTAGCCAACTCAACCAGCATAACCAGGTGAGTCGTGTTGTTAACCACACATCTTCATCCAGCACACCTGCAGTTTTTGCAAGTGTTGATCAGGCATGGGATTTTTTCCCCCTCCATCATCAGGTGCCTTCAGCAGGAGGGGCCGTGCCTTTGCTCAACTACCAGCCAGCTCTTTACCAGCAGGCAACGATCAACATTCCTGGGCTTGCTCAACAGAGTGTCCCAATTCCAACACGTCCTGCTGGGCTGTGTAGCCAGACAGAACCCTTCCAGCAAACTCTCATCGTCTGCCCACCCTCCACTATTCAAGGTAAATTATTAATTTACCTTCAGTCTCAAGATGTCCTGTGTCCACTCATTTGAAGGTAAAAGGCCTAAGGAACCTTACAGTTATTTTGCTTGTATTGGTCTATTATTTAGATAAGTGTGCCTCTAAAAACAGCCAAATAGTTTATATATCCTATTTTTGTTTCTGTTACTATGGAAACTTAAAAAGCCTTTATTATGTGTGGGAACCTGTTATGCCTCTGAACGTCCTCTGTTTTACACCTGATTTTTTTTATTCTTAATTGACATTTGTGTTTAAAACTGTTTTCCAGGGCTTCAGCCATCCAGTAAGAGTTCCAGTTTCCCTGTTAGGATGGAGAACTCTGTACCCATAGTACCTCAGACCCAATCTACTCAGTCACTGCAGATCCAGCCAAGTATGCTCACACAGGTAAGAGTTTGACAGGTGTCTGTGTGAGATTTTTTTAGATGTCACCAATGGGCTGTTTTGGTATAACAGTTTCCTAGAATGATTCATGATCGCACTAAATGATTTTGGTTGAATGTTCTAACATTTAGCAGCTTCAGCCCTGAATTTTAATTGCTGAGGTGAAATTTCTGATCATTTCAAGCCTCCTATTCACACAGAGAGCTGACCAAAAATTGTTAAAATTATGAGAAAATTTAAAGGTTCATGGGTGAAGGGCTTGGAAGCAGCAATTGGTCTGCTAAAGTACAGCATTAGATTTGATGTTCCATCTAATGCTTGGGCTTGTGTGACTCATTCTCAAATTTGTTTAACACTGCACATAAGCACATGTTTGTCATCCATCATTCAGTAACCTAAACTAAGGGTTACTGAAATAAATCTGGCAGCATTAGTAAATGGTAACATGTCATTAATACCAAGCCAAGAGCAGTGAAGCGCAGTTTAGCTCATTCATTAATAAACAACCACAGACTCTCTACTCTCATGTTGCTGCCAGCAGACCAAGCCAAAGTTTGGTGGGTAAAGGATGTAATATGTTCTTCAGCAAAATGCTTGTGCTCTCATTTGGGATGTCAGTCATTTGGATGCATTCATAAAACTGACATCTGTGATAAAAGATGACATAGCTTCCATGACGTAGTCCATACTGCCCTTGTTGTTTGCGTTCCTGCTGATTACGCCTTTCCCCGGATTTGCCTCCAAAGCTGATTGGACTGCCACTCAGAAGCCACATCTGTCTTTTTCCGAGTCTCCTATCCGGGATTTATGCCAGATGTGTAGTGCAGGAGGCTGATCTGGCAGAAGTAGCTAGTTAATTGCAGTTTTCTAAAATAAGGAATGATTACTGCATACTGCAGAGATTAGATGTCCAGATGGTTCATGGTATCATGCGCAGCAGCGTGCTACCCGCTTCATCCCCTTCATCTAAATCAGATACAACCTCGACAGACATTACTCGTCATCCTGCCCTAACACCACCCTCCCCTATCCTCCCTCCTTCCTCCAGGGTTCCTGCACACCCCTGATGGTGGCCACCCTCCACCCACCCTCAGCAGGCTTAGCCCCCCAGTATTCTCTGCCCCTCGGGCTGGGCGCTGGGGTGGGGCGGCCCACCCTCCTGGAGCACACAGCCACAGTGCTGGTAAAACAACAATGAAGACCCTGAAGAAAAACATGCACACTCCCTCTACCACTAACAATGCCATCTCTCTCCTGCCCTACTCGCCATTTTCTATTCCTTTGTTTACATTTTTCCTCCCTTTGCATCACACTTACGTGGGAGTAGTCTTTCCATTCATAGAGAATATTTCACATACCCACTCATGTTTCCCTGAGGTGCAATATGTAACATCTGAAGAGATTTACTTGTATTAATCTTTTTTTTAGTATGTAAATACCTTGTACTATAACTTTTTTTTAATATAATATTTTGTGACTTTCCATACCTCAAATATCCATAGTGGCAACATCTACACACTATGCAGGTGCCTCTTTCTGCTCCTGTACAGCAGAAATACCAATGTCAACAAACTTCCAAACACAATCCCTGGCACATGTAAATGTTACATCTTGCACCTTTAGTCATAGTTTCATTAGTGCAAATTTTTTTCAAAAATCAAAGCCCTTTTGTGGTCTGGCTTCAGCTAAATTTGTGTGTTTTCCTTTTATTTCACTGACCACATTTACAGTTTCTTTCTGCCCCAAAGGACACCTACTCTCCACCCTCTCCATGTCTTTCCCCATAGGTGTGCTGAGGGCATGGAGCGCATGTGTTGCTGAGTTGGTCTGCGCTTTGCTTGCAGCTTCTCTTGTCCTTTCTTTCTTTGATTTCAGCAAAGGAGGCTACAACTCCACAGCACACTAAAATCCCTATTCAACAGCCTCATTCTGACACACATCTTTTGTTCCAGCCCCAGACCATGTGGCATGCCTTTCCCCAAGACAGCTTATCAAGCAGACAGTTTGGCATCAGTGAACTAAACTAATCTTTCTTCAGTATTTCTTCTTTTAACAGGCACCATGGTTTTGTGTATATTCGTCTTTATCCCTGATCTGACTGTTTACAGTGCTTCATTGTTCGTGCTTTGCATGATATCATCTCATGTATCTGTTTGCAGGGCAATGCTATAATAAGGGAATGGCTTGGGAAAGGTTGCTCGCTTATCTAGCTTTTTGCTTTTGCCTGTAGAAGAGATTGGCCATTGGTTTGCCTCTGTCTTTGGACATTTTTTTCTCAGCATGGCTCAGTTTGTCCAGCCCCTTCCAGTATTCAGATTATTTGTTTCCAAACAGTGTCTGTTCATGAACTAAACTGTGAGTGTCTGTTCTTTTCTTAGCAGGCATGGCCCACGGGCACCCAGCAGATCCTCATACCCTCGTCATGGCAGCAGGTCCCTGGCATGGCCATCCACAGCTCAGCCCACCAGTCCAATGTGGCTGAATCCTCTCTGGACTCACTTCACTCGGACACTGCCACACAGCAGGGACATGGCTGGAGGTGGGTCACTGTCCTCGTTGTAGCATCTCTGTTACAATCATATTACAGCTTTCAAGTGGTTTTAAGATATTCCCTTCAAACATGTCTGATGGCATAAGAAATTTTAATAAAGCCTTGGACCATGTGATTTCACAAAATAGCCAAACATTGAGCAGAAAAAGTAAAAAAATAATAGTAAAAAATAATGACTAGATTAGCAATGTTTCTGTTGCTCTTGGATTCTTTTGTTTTTACACTCACAGAAGATGATTTTTGTAAAAAAAAAAAAAAAAGTGAAATTACACAATGTTTGAATGCAAAAAATTGACAGAACCCAGATGAGAAAAATGTGTTTGCTTTATGAAGTGCGCAATGACCTGTTAACTGTTTTGATTTTGACTTCTAACAGAAGCACAGCACAAACCAGGACTCAGCAAGAGAGAAAGAAGGTGAAAGCCAGACGTGGCGAGAACAGAAACAGGTTGGTAACTTGTAATACGACGGCTATTCTAGCGAACTTGAGTGTTAAGTTCTTTATAAAGCAGTCTTGGGGTTGTTATAGCTCAGTAATAAATGACATATAATGAGACAATCATTTAAACACCGTTTTTCTACTGGCTTTATGTGGCGTATACACATGTGCATCCCAAATGATGTCGCTTATGTCTCTATAAATAGGGGTGCATCGTTACTCTGCAGTAATGGCAATGCCCCGCCCACCTCCAGCACCGCCTTGTCCCAGCCAATCATCATCTCCGACACACCAAGCCCGGCAGTCAGCATCATCACTATTCACAGCGACACAGACACTGAGGATGAGCGCAAGTTTCATCCCGCCAGGTGAAGATGGCATTTTTTGTCTTTTTTTGTCAATTAGTTATAAATGTAAGTTCCGCAGTTCCCTCATTATCATCTCTGGGACTTCATTCATGCATACTGTCTATGTTGTACAAGAATTCAATTGTTGTATATCTGTCTACTTTGTTTTTCTATCTTTGTATTCTGCTGCTGTAATTTGTAATTTCCCCTAGTGGGACAATAAAGGCATCAAATTAAAGATACTAACAGGTCAGCAGTTCTTGGTTAATATTCCTTATAAAATGGCTGCTAATCCCACGTTTTCGGTAACTTATCTGACCCTAGTGAAGTGTGTTTTGATGTGTTAGAGAAGAAAAGTCTAACATCAGTTAATTCTGTTAACAAAAACATGCACTTTGCACTTGGCTTTTGCTCATAGTTTCACATTGTTTTTGTGTTTACTCAGTGTCAGTCTGAGCCAGAGGACTAATGTTATCAGCTGTGTGACGGTGCACGACTCAGACTCATCCACAGCCAGCCCACTGACTCCTCTGCCACGTACACATATCCCAGCTGGCACCATGTCATCACGCCAGGCCAAGTCTCTGGCCGTGGTAGCACCTTCGGTCAAAACTCAGGGCACTGAGAGAGGAGCAGTGCCTCGAAGCCGCATAGAGACTGGTAAGAGGCACGCCGAGTTCGCTAATGACACTAATTAATGATTGTTGCACCTTTTTAAGGCTGAATAACTTGCGTGCTAAATTTTATTTCCAGTGAGCTACATAAAACCTAAGAGATCATCCAATCGGCAGCCCTGCAGTTCAGGGGAGAGCATGGAGCGTCCTGGACTAGCGCAGAGCCAGTCTCATCCCTTAAACCTCAGCCAGGTGAGACAACCATGGTGGTGATTCCACAAGGCTCTCAGACAAACCACATCCTGAAATCAGGTCGAATAATGTGCTGCCCAACCTTTTTTGTGCCACAGACCGGTTTAATGTCTGATGATATTTTCACGGACCAGCCCTTAAATTGTGGTGTATGAATACAAAAAAATAAATTGATAGGCCCCACATAAAAAGTGGTATTTAGTAAATGTAATCATAGGGGGGAATCCACTGTGTATGTATCTTTATTAGCAGTAACATCACACCAACAACATAACGCCCTCTACAACCAAAGAAACTTTGCAAAGGTATTTGTTTTTGTTGATTTTTCCAGCTTGGGGGTTTCAATTTAGCACTAATGTATTATGTGTTAGTGTCATAGCCGCTGTTTGAAAAAGGTAGTGGATAGATAAAATACGTGACCGAGGCAGCATCTGGACATGTGTCACGAGAGAGTCATTGACAGACGAATCTGGTAGTTTTTCCAAAATGAAACATATCAAATCCAATAAGAAATAGAACGCAAATAATGTAAGTTTTTAAATAATGTAATAATTAATAAAATAATAAATAATAAATAAATAATAAATAATGTAATGTAAGTTTTTGTAAATTCTTACTGTGAAGCCCGGTACTGGGGTCTGTGGCCCAGGGTTTGGGGACCACTGGGCGTGTGAAACTCTCGTATCTTAATGACAGAAACTAAAATGACTTCCTTTGAAATCCTAATGGCAGTGTGTAATGGCTGCACAACAAAACGCACTGGGCTATTAAGTAGTAATTATTTTGATTCTAGCAATTTAAGTTATCAAGTGCTTTTCCTAGAAAGGACACCTTCAGGGTAATATTTTTTTAAATCACATCTTCCGAATTCTGAAATAAATCCAAACTGCCATTTAGACTTAGACGTAGACTTCCTTTATTACACAGACACACACAATGAGTCTGGTAATATTTGTATATTAAGTTATACTCAATATAAAGAAAAAAAAAATTGTGCCTTAACTTGTGCGTGTGTGTATGTGTGTGTGTGTGTGTGTGTGTGTGTGTATATATGTATATATATATATATATATATAACAATAGCTATCTATCTGTCTATCTCTCTATCTCTCTATCTATCTATCTATCTATCTATCAATCCATCCATCCATCCATCCATCCATCCATCCTTCTATCTATCTATCTAT
>JAPTHA010000023.1:13963624-13974366 GCA_029814585.1 Gymnapogon annona | reverse complement strand
GGATTCACCCTTATTATTATATTTACTAAATACCAGTTTTTATGTGGGTCCTATCATTTTATTTTGTTGTATTCATCTACTACAACTTAAAGGCCGGTGTATGAAAATATTGTGAGACATTAAACCGGTCCATGGCACAATAAAGGGTTTGGGAGCGCTGAGTAAGATGGTCTGATAAGATACAATAAATGTCGTGGGTTAATGTGAAAGGTTTCCTTATAGACGTAAGAGTTGTTAGGGCAACAGTAAAACCCACACCCTCTCACAAGAGATTATAGCACGTGATGATAAATTCAAGGACAACCCTGTTAGCAGGACACCAAAGAAGCAGATGTTGATTTTGTGTGTGTGTGTGTGTGTGTGTGTGTGTGTGTGTGATGCAGCTAGTGCAGCATGGGTGGTGCTGAGTAATGGGCGAGCAGAAACACACTGGTGATGCAGATGAATGGAGGCGGTGACTATATCAGTAGAGTTGTGAAGGTGCGTCAGGGGTCTCCCTATTACACAACGCACCCACCCCCACTCCTTCTTTACATGAGTGTGTCTTTCCTCAGACACCATGTTACTAAGAACTTGCCCAAAAAGCCTGGATTGTTACATGTATGTTAAAAAGATGTGGGATCAGTGTCTACAGGGGTGACTTTTACTGGGATTATTTTAGGCTCCCGGTCAGGAAGGGGTGTACAGTGAGCAGGAGCTGTAGTCTCAGGGACACAACTGATCATTAGCATTCATCTATGGTGAGGCAGATGAATTCCTGGATGCACTTCCTATACTGCTGCTCAGTGGGGCTGCTGCTGTGGTATTGACCTGGTTGACCCAAGGGAGCCTCCGCCTCTCGCATTTCCTCGTTCATCCGGGCAAGACGTAGCCTGGGAGACGGAGACAGAAACCACGTGAGAGAAGAATGAGCGCAAAACAAATTAAAAGCGCCATGAGACTAAACATGTGGTGAGGTGGTGAGGATATACTGTAAGACACAGAAGAGAGTGAGTGGAGGAAGTGAAGAGGAGTGAAATATACAATATATAAAATATACAATGCAATTTTAGACTCGTTTAAGGGGATGCTGGACTACACCTAAAAATGATCAATATTAATGCAATGAGTGAATGAATTTCTGAGGTACTATTTGCTGCAATAATTGGATTGATGTTTTCCAAAGTTAAAGTACTGTTGTTATGTATTTGAATTATGAATTGTTAGTGCAATTAGTGAATTAGCAAGAGCTGAACATTTGGCAAGACACTGTATACATGCACCATTTATTATTTTATTTTATGGCACTCTTAAACCCATGATCTGACCTGCTTTAGCGTCGTGCACATGAATGGTATTTACTGCAAACGTACGTTTTTTTAAAATTTCAAACAAGAACTAACAGTCACCCTCATCCTCAATCAGGTTAATTAATCAAACAGTTGCCAACACTTATATACTACTTTGTCTTTTCTATGAATGTTAACGAGTCTTTCTCAAATGTGAATGGGTGACTGCATTATAACGTCCTCGTAAAAGTACAGTTCCAGGAAAATGGAAAAAAAACCCAAAAACTAACACTTACAAAGTGACGATGTCTGCATTAGCAGCCTGGACGGCAATGCTCAGGGGGTCATGACCCTGTTCGTCCACCTCCGTTTGTGACGCTCCTCTCTTCAGGAACAGACACACCTGACTGCATGACATAAGACGTTGTGAAGGAAAGACAAAGGCGCGATTAGATTCACTGTGTAAATGGATGAATGGGAAAAATATACTATATGCTTAACATGGTAATGAGAACATTAGTATTAAGTATGCACCATTTTCAACAGGTCTGAAGTTATGCAACAGGCTGTCATCACAAACTAGCTGATCCACATTTTAAAAGGTACAATCAGAAAGGTATGTGGCACGAAAACGCTATGATGAGACAAGACACATATGCAACGTCTACAGCAGGGATGGGCAACATTCATTTCCAAATTCACTGAGATTATGCAAATTAAAGGTTACGATAAAGAACAGATACATTGATTCATAACAGGTTATTTTTCAGCTCAGATGCTTCGACTCCTTTTCCACAAACAAACCGGAAGTTTACAATATGGACAACATTGCCTTTTTAACCTGAACACGCTACTAAGGTTTATATATGTATTATAACAGGGTTCATTTACTGTAGATTTAACAATACACTCAAAGGTGACTCCTTGAAATGTCCCGAAAGATAAATATAGTTTCATATATGTATTATATAATCAAACAAAATCTGTCCCATGGCACCAATCAGAACACTTTTTACTATAATTTATGTAATTTTTTCACTTTAGCAATATTGATCTTTTTCTTTATCTTCTATTGCATTTAATGCCATTTGTAGTGTGCAGCAGTGACATTTGAATTTCCCCAAGATCAGTAAAGCATATCTGAAAAACCCACTGTAACGTTTACTGTGTAGATAACAGCATTGGCTCAGTGAGTCCATGTTATCAGTGGCAGAGCTGGTGGTTTCATGTGCACTGCAATGGAAGTTAACTGTAATGCAAATGAAGCGCAATCAGTCAGACTAACATTAGCTGATTGTCCTCTTGGGGGTTGAAGCAGTTGACTGTAAAAATGTGATAGAATAATACTTTTTATTTTGTATTTCACTTCACTTTAAATCACATATTTATTTATGTTCTCCTATTGTAGCACTTTGAGATTCCTGGAATGAAAAGTGCATTACAAATAATATATAATAATAATAATAATAATAATAATAATAATAATAATAGACACATTATAGACACAGACCCCAAAATATGAAAATAATAATGATAGTATATTGAAAAATAATGGTAGTAGTAGTTTCCTGAATCAAGTTGTGCTCAGAGTTATTCATACGTCGGCCCTGTTTCAATGAACAAAAGCTATGGACAAAAGTGTAAAAAAAATCTGGAAGTGTAGTAGTTATAGTGCAACGACCTGGAGGCATTTCTTGTCAGAGCTGGTGATTAGTTGTTTGTCTTATAGTCAGGCCTGAACTGTTTTCCTGTCAGGTTTTATATATTCGAGGCTTTAAGGCCAGTGTGAGGTTCCAACGTGCAAAAGAGTTGTACCCGGTGTGTCCCATGTAGGTGGCGTGATGCAGCGGTCCTCGGCCTCGCATGTCCCGCTGGTTGACGTCGGCTCCGTTTTGTAACAGGAACTCGCAGGCGATGAGAGAGCCCTGGCAGAGAGACAGACCACAGACACACAGACAGCGTCTCAGGGTTTTTAATTCTTTTTTTAGAATTTTTTATCAGAGTTCAAGTTAGTTCCAACTGCTTAACGTCACTTTGATCGTACATGAAGGGGTTGATGCTTCCCACAGCACTGAGGTGAGGAACAGTCATTTGGATTAGATCAGCCCTGGTTACAACCAACAACAGTATGATTGGTTTTTTTCCTTTTTCATACCAGCGCTAAATTTATGAGTGTTTGTTAAAAAACCCGGGGCTGCGCTTCCATAACTCCTGTCAGCTGATACACCGACACCTGCCTTCATTAACAAACCCCAAAAAATGTTAAAATTAAGACTTGCAGTTCAGTCATTTATATTATATCATACTTCATTTTCATTAAATCCACCTCATTATGTCTTTGTCTCATGCAGTTCACTTATTTGTTTATATTTTATTTATTTATTTTGTCTCTGTCACTGTACCTGTTTTCTGTCCTCTGTGTGTGTGTTTTTGTCTGTTGTCTCTGATCCTGTCATTGTGGGTTGTGAATGTCGTCTTGTAGTGTACGAATGTAACTGTAATCTTGTCTAATGAAAAATAAAAAATAAAAGAATCCTCTCATTATGTCTCTCTGTGTCTCACGCGGTTCAGTTTAAAAATTTGTTTTCTTTTCTTTTATTTATGTTTGTCTCTGTCATTGTACTTTTTCTATGTGGTTTGTGCTCACTGTGTGTTTTTATTTTTTTTGTCTGTTGTCTCTGATCTTGTCATTGTGGGTTGTGAATGTCTTGTAGTGAATAAATGTAACTGCAATATTGTCTAATGATAAATCAAAATAAAATTAAAGAATCCATCTCCCATTATGACTCTGTGATTCATGCAGTTAACTTATTTTTATTTATTTATTTCATCTCTGTCATTGAACGTGTTCTTTGTGTTGTGCATTTTTTTGTTTGTTTTTTTGTCTGTTGTCTCTGATCCTCATGTGATTCACTTGTTTTGTCATTGTCTCCGTTTTGTGCTTTTTTCGTGTTATTCGTGTTTGTTTTGTTTTATTTCTCTGTTGTCTCTGATCCTGTCATTGTAGGTCGTGAATGTCTCATTATAGTGTATGAATGTAACTGTAACATTGTCTTATAAAAAAAAAAGTAGAATAAAAATTAAAAATAATCCACCTCTCATTTGACCCACTACTAATGTCAATACTGTATATTTTCAGGCTGTATTTAACCGCCATGGCTCACCCCGATCACAGCCTGAATCAGTGGTGTTTTCCCCTCGTCCTCTTCACTGGCTGCATGTACATCAGCTCCGTGCGCCAATGCTTCGGCCATAAGCGGCAAGTTGTGGAGACGGGATGATCTGTGGAGGAGCGCCCCGGGGTGGAGCTCCCGCGGGTCTTCGGGGTCAGAGGGCACTTCCTGTTCAATCTCCACCTCTCCGCTGGAAGACTCCTCTGACTCTTCTTCTGACAGAGAAGAAATACAGATCTTGAAAACAACATATTTAGGATTTCTGAGTGTCTTCAAGGAAATATGGCCTCTTTTCGTCTAGACATTGTCAGGGTCTGCACACGTTAGTTATGACTCAACATCCAGTCATTTCCAAAGAACGTTACTACACTTCACCTACGGCACATGCAAAAGAAAAAAAACAAAAAACTATGGCTCATTTTATGTCTAGGTCTCAGATTTCATCAGTATGTTTTTATGAATGTTGTTTTTGATGTTATTATTTTTTTCTGGTGCACCAGACTGTCAGTGAGGGCACAAGTTCCAGACTAACTCCTGGGGTTAAGAAAATTCTACACCTGTTTATTGTATTGTATTGTATTTCAGGCAGTATCAAAAAATCCCAAAAAACAGCGGAACCTAAGTTACAGTAAAAAATAGAATTGATCAATACCATGCAATAGTTTCCGTGTGCATACGCTAGTAACAATTTGCACTGAGGACCTGACATGTTTGCACATCACTGAATGACTTTATTACCAACCTATGTACCTGTTTACTCGACCTGCCTGGATGTATAGTTTATGTAGACTTGATAGTAGTTTCTTTTTATTAGTAATTGTACATATTTTACTATATTTATTCATGTGCGCACTTTACGGTGACGTGTTTAAATCTCATTATACCTTGTGTAATGACAATAAAGGCTTTCTATTCTATTCTATTATAACAAATAATTCATTTATTTCACTTGTTGTTTTTTTTTACTTAGAATTATTATAATAATTATCAAACATTACATGAAATGAGGACTTTTGAGTCATAAAGCATCCAATCTCACAACTATAAATCTACTGAAAACTCTGACACTACCAGATATTATACAGTGACATAACATAAACAGCTTTACAGGATTTCTCCTTCATTTGAATAATTTTCCAACACTACGACTTGATTGTAATATAAATACACACACCTTCTGTGACGCTGTCCACCACAGAGCCAAACGCGAGAACGTCAGTGCTGCCATCCGTGCTTCCGCCGAGGCCACTGTCACTGCTCAGACCTGCGGGGCCAAGCAGCGCCAAGCCACGGACACGTTAATCATTACATGGCACAGATGGCTCTAACGTTAACAATGTCAGGATTCCATCAAACGGGGTAGGTGTGAGTGATGAGTCTAAGTCTTACAGGTTATCACTATAAATGTTTATGACGTGTTAATTGACAGAATTGTCCTGTAATGAAACATTCGGGTGTGATGTGCTGTAGACTTACTGCGAGGACCAGAACCAGTGTCAAAGTAGGAAAATAGTGAATCAAGCTCATCTGGACAGAACAAGGAGTCACGACGGAACTTCGCTGCCGCTGCTGCCAAAAAACGAGAGATTTGAGGAGTTAAGAACAGAAGAGTTGACAGTTTGTATCAGTTCATCGTGAGTGAATCTGACAAACACAATGGCAGAGACGGTGTAGTTTCGAAAGACTCACTCATTTTGATTTTATTTAGTCAATCAGAGCGGTTGTTTATTCACTTTAGATTCGGGGCATAAGTGTTTTTATCTTTATGATGAAGAATTTGCCTGTTTTCATTTATGGTGTGTGACAAAATTCTGTTTTTCATTTGTTCATTTCTGGAAAGCAGGGAATGTGTGCATGTGTGTGTATGAGGTACGGGTGTAGGGGGGATTATTTTATTTTATTGTGATTTTTTTGTTATTATTATTATTATTTTTACATGTCAAGCAATTTGTGCTGCATTTTAATGTATGAGAAGTGCTCTATAAATAAAGGTTGACTGGTTGAAAACAGGATGCAAGATGTATTCCACAAAACCATTGTTTATTTATTGTTTCCATATGTGCAAAAGTATGCTACTGTAAACACATCAACAGCTGACTCATGCAATTTACTTGTGTTTTTTTTTTTTAGTCTAGTGTCTCTATCTCTGACCCTGTGTTGTAGTGTATAACTGTAACTGCAATATTGTCTTAAGAAAAAAAATAAAACAAACCAAAATAAAAAAAAGAGTGGGGCTTGGGAATTAGCACCTAGTCCTAAATTAAAGTGAACCTAGTAATAGTAGTAATGTAAGGAAGTCTAAAATAAAAATTCAGTTGAGTTTTACCTTGTAATTGTTCATGTTGGTCATTGTGTGTATTTACTTTTCAAGTTTCAACTTTTCTCACTGTTGCTTCAACACTATTGACAGTTCGTCCTCGTTTCATCTTTAAACACAGTTTTTGTTAACCATAATAATCCCCCTGAACAGACATGACACCTGTGATGTTATTAAAGATGACACCTCAGACGTACCAGCTGAGAGGTTTGCAGGTGAAGCGCTGCCAGGCTCGTAGCGGTGGTATTTCCTGCGGGCTTTGTTGGGTGCACGGACGGAGCTGCTGTGCCGCTGGCATTTCTTAACCGTCCAGGGCCGAGATTTCCTTTCACCCTCCACCAAGGCCTCACTGCCACTCATCTTCTTCAAAAAGCGCTTCTCTACATATTTGGACTTGATCCAGGCTTCTTTCTCCTGTCTGGAATCAGAGCGTTATGTCCTTACAGTATACATGTAACTGAGGCTCGCAGCCATATGCAAATAATTGAACAAGTACAGACAGATGACATTTCATAGCTGTTCGTATAGGAACACTGTGTAACATCAGAGCGATGTGAAAGTACAGTCACAAGGTTCTTTACCTGTTTTTAGTTGTTCTTTTGTGTCCTTTGGGTTTCAAACATACCTTGAACTGGAGGGTCCAGGTTTTTTTGCTCCCAGCTCCTCGCAGGTTCCCTCATAAATCTGATTGATCACAGTGTTTCCCAATTCACACATCAGCTACCAGAAGAAAAGACAGACAAGAGGAAGCGACTTACAGTTAACATATACAATGAACCAGGTCAAAATGTCGAATATAAACGCTGCTAGAACACATCTCCAAAGCAGAAGTGGAAAATTGTGTCTGTGTGACTTTAGCGGTTGGTTTATTTATTTATTGTCTCTGTCATTGTACCCGTTTTGTGTTTATTATGATCTTTGTGTGGTGTGCTTATTTTTTTTTTTTTTGTCTGTTGTCTCTGATCCTGTCATTGTGGGTTTGGGATTTGTCGTGTATGAATGTAACCGCAATATTTATTTTTTTTAAATTTTATTTATTTAAATGTATTCGAACCAAAAAATAAAAAAACCAAACAAGGTAAAAAAACAAAAAAACAAAACATAATCAGACTCTTTGAAGTTCGAAAATATTGTCCTTATAAAATGTCCAAAATAAAATAATATAAAAAAAAAGAAACAGAAAAGTGTAAGATGTTGGAAAATGTGTTGAGGAGACTGACCTTGAGTAATTCAGGTTCCCATGAGTCCAGCGTCAGTGAACGCACTTTAGAGCAATGGACGCCTAAACTCCTGCGGGAAGAGAAAGTGAGTGATTATGTGAAACAAATAAAAAGTAAGAACCCTTTGAGTGGAACTGTGACATTAGGGCCCATTCACACATGTCTCTTCTTCATTACAGTATGTGGCCAACTTTCTCTACACTCTGGAGAGTCTCTGGGGTGTTTTTTTTATTACTTTAACTACACTTACACACAGCCTGGACTTCTTCCAAGTACTTACAGCATTTATGACCTTTTCCTTTCCAGACACAGACCTGATTGACGATTGTATGTAAAACAAACCTACACCTGCCCACAAAACATGAGCAGTGGAGATGACTGGATATAAGACTTTTAAGTCCATTCCATCTTTTATTGCTTTTATCATTGAAAGTATCGACCACTTCCACCAATTCTATCATGTGATGTTGCCTCTTTGGTACATGAAATTCCACTTTTATAGGAATTGGGTATTAATCTCACAGATGAAACCAATACATCATCTATCTGAATTATTTTTACTGTAATTCCATATCTACCTGTATTTGTTTTCCCCAATTTTTTTTTAATTTAAACTTTGTTCATTATCCAGGAAACAGAAATTTACAAGGCATTCTTTGTTTGACAAAACCCTATCTATAATAATGAAGTGTAAATGTTGTAAAATGTTTTTTTACATACAAAAAGGTTTTTGTTTTAGATGCTCTTTGCACTGGAACATGTACAGTATGAAACAACAGAGAATTCCAATGTGGTGCTCTTATCACTACTGCTGACACTGTTGCAGTCACTTTAATGCAATTTCATCTTTGCTACTTTTTACTCCATAAGCAAATACACTATCCACTATTTTCATAACCCAGCAGAAAAGCATAAACGTGTTTTAAATGTTTATGCAGTAATTCATTCATTCCTTCATGTCCCAAACCCGCTTTATCCTCTGCTGGGTCACGGGGGTCACTGGAGCCTATCCCAGCTACTCTGGGGGGGGGGGACCCTGGACTAGTCGTCAGTTCATCGCAAGGTCATCATTCACATACACATTCATACACCAGTCCAGGGACAATGGAGGCAAGGCGGGTGAAGTGTCTTGCCCAAGGATGTAACGGCACAGCCAGTAATTACTTAAGGAAAACTCCTGTACGACAGCCAATAAGAACAAACAGAGGCGTTAAAAGTGTGGCATTGATTGATTTTGGCATCAGCTCCTGTGATGAGTGAGTTGGAGGCAGAGCTACAGGTGAGCTGGTTTCATTTTGAGTCGTGAAAGCCGATCAAGTTAGAAGTGACACATGTGGCGTCGCGCTCTAAACACCAGGTGTGAACATGAGCCCTGACAGCTGAATAATGACGCCTGACACATGTAAATGATCCCCTTGGGTGTTAATTACCTGTGGATCCCTGAGCACTCGATGCACAGCAGCACTCCCAGGTTGATGGAGGCCCAGCAGGGAGCGGCCTGGCCACAGTCGCAGCACAGGTCATTGCCTGGCAGACTCTGGACCCTCTGGAGGAGGCTTTCCCCTCCTCCTCGCACACCCCTCTCTGCCTTCTCCCCCCTCTCTCTGGGCTCGCTGGCAGAGTCGATACTGCTGGTGGAGGGCGAGGCTGTCCGGTCCAAACGCTGCAGACAACAGGTAACAATTAACTCCCTGTCAATGACTAATCTGCAATCATTACATTTACTCCTTTATTTGTTTATTGCTTGGCAGTAATAACTAAATTGCAATCACATTTCTGTTGCACATAGATCAGTGCTTCTCAATTATTTTTGTTACGCTCCCTCTCAGAAGAAGAAGCCATTTGCCCCCACTGCAACTATAAATACTATCTTTATAGGTCCTCTGCTATGGTGTGAGTTTGTTTTGGTACGACTCCTTCTATGATGCACTCGTGTCTTTCTTTTCATCTCTGTTGAATATTCACGATGGGTGTATAAACACCTACATCATAGAGCTAATACTCCCTGTACACACTCTGACAATGAGTGCACCGCTGACACCTACTGTAGTGGATGTGACATTACATTTTATAGTATGGCAAAAAAAACCATGTTCCCTGGGGATGTCACCCCACTATTCGAGAAGCACTGATATAGACAAAGTTGAGTGAGTTCGACAATTGTTTAAGCCAATAAAAGCTCACACGTGATGGTAGATGGACGTGTATTCCTGGATGTGCATACCTCAATGTAGTAGTTGTCTGTGATGTCTTTGTAAGCGGAGGCAATGCTGGCTTGGACGGCCTGGATCCAAGCCTGCCGCAGCTTCTCAGACTCAGCCTGCAACATGCAGCTCCTACGAGGTGTGTAAATAACAGGTACATAATATCATACCCAGCTAACAGTCTGAAGCATCATGGGCAATTACTCATTCATTCATCTTCAAAACCCGCTTTATCCTTTGCAGGGTCACTGTATTTACCAATGCATGTACTTTGAAGTGAACTTAATATCTGCGAAAATATTGTAACACTACGGTGTTACAATATTCACAATGTGTACTATCTGGATTGGGTTTTATCTTCTGTGACTGATAATCAGGGTCACAAGTGACACAGAGATACTGTAATAATCTGAGTAACCTACTGGATGACAAAAAGAAGTAGGATGTTCTACAAGACATGGAACCATTTATAAACTCCCAATTAAAATTTACCAGCACACCACAATGGTTCAGCTCTATATACCTGAGCAGGGCTTGTAGGACTTAGGAGGTCAGAGGTC
>JAPTHA010000023.1:13917175-13927757 GCA_029814585.1 Gymnapogon annona | reverse complement strand
TATATACATACACCTGTGTGCGCTGTCACCTTTGCACTGCAGCCAGTCATGACTTTGGACAATTTTTATAGTAATCTTGCACTTTTGTATTTAGTATTATTATTTATACTACGTTGTCAGTTGCCAATCATCGACATTTCGTTGCCAGATCCACTGTGTGTGTCTGTCTGTGTCTAAGATGTGTCGTAGTTCATTGTGTATGCTCGTATGTGTGGATCCCATACACTGGTAGTGTGTGTTTCTATATTAAGCCTTTAAATTGCGCGTGCGTTGTCACAACGGTACAAATCAAAGCATTATATTTATATACATGTCATTACAAACCTAATTTCATCATCTTCACAATGTTCTTGTCTTTACAGTAGCTCCAGTATGTTTCATCACAGCGTTAGCACAAAGTCACATGAGAGAACAGAGAAAATCCAGATCCTGTTCTTCCTGACGGACCACCTGTCTGCTGGCATCACTCAGGCAGAACATTACCCAAAAGTGTGTCTGTTATTATTCCTTAGAAGAAAGCACTTCCCGACACAACGTTTCACATTTTATACATCTTTCTGACAGGACAGCCCGGGATGTGGAAACGCCATTATGTCATTCCACAGTACATTCCAGCAACCACCAACAGGAAGTGTGTTGGAAGCTTTAGAGTGCTAACCAGACAGAAGTCATTCCTCTCAAATGCATTGCAACCACAACTCAAGCCAGGTGGAACAACTTTTTTCTTTTTCTTTTTTTTTTTGCAAAAATGCAGCATTCACTCTGTCTTTTTGCCAAGAGAGAAGGGCTAGGAGTGAAAGTGGGAAAAGTCAGCGACTGTTTTTCCACAGGAAGTCACTTTGCTGACTTGGAGAAAGACAACATGAGTGCGGCTACATCATCAAGTGAAACATGTTTTCTTGTCAAAGTGTCAAACAACCTGAAACAAACAAAAAATCTCTTAAATTAACACCTGTAAACATTGCTGCACGCACACACACACACACGCACACACACCTCTCTGACTCAATTAATCCCCACTGCGAATTAAAGAGGTTCGACATTTCTTTTCTTTTTGAAAAATATTATTTTATGTAATCACTCAATCAATCAATCAATCTATCAAAACACTTCATTCATTCCCAAGGGGTAACTCAGTTTACAGCCTCTTGTCACAGTACAAAAGTACAAACAAAATAAAAGAAAGGCACTAGAGACAAACGACAACACCCCAACACTGCAACCAACATCCACTCCTGTCAGCACCAGTGGCTCACACAGACAACCAGAACTCACAACCAGGAATGATAAATATAGGTACATGTAGAAGTACAAGATGTCTGGCCTATGTTTGATATTCAGTGCCAGCATTAAGAAGCCAAATTGCTGAACGGACAAAAGAATGTGAGCATCTGTTTGTCCTCCTTGAGGGGGCGAGGTAACACCACCCTGAGGGCATCAAACAGACATCCTTTAGACTCATTTAGACTTTTGATTAGACAATATTACAGCTGCATTCATACACTACAAGACGACATTCACAACCCACAATGACAGGATCAGAGACAACAGACAAAAAACTACACAAAGAGCAAAAAAACAGGCACAATGACAAAAACAAAAAGGCAAAAAAAGAGCACAAAAAACACAAAATAGGTACATTGACAAAAAAAAAACAAAAAAAACAAAGTGAACTGCGTGAGTCACAGACAGACATATGTTGAAGTAGTTTGAAATTTCTACTGCCTTTTCAGATTCTAATCGCCGTAACTATAATTCTTTTTAGTTGTTCAATGTCCTTACAGCAGGTGGTAAGAGTGCTGAGCTGCAATAATACAGTTGTGCTTACACTGGTAAAGTTAACTAACCTACATCCAGACGTGTTACAGGGTCTGTCCAATATATAATATCTATGTATGTGCAGTATGTGTATTATATGAAGTATGTGCAGCCACTTATTTGTCTAATTCATTCTGAAGTAGTCGACTTCAAAATGAAACCTCTTTTTTTTTTTCTTGATTAAAGCGTGGAGTAAATTAAAGATCATCATAACAATGCAGACAAAACTGAATGAAAGGTGAAAATATACCACCAGAATGCAGTGAATCAACATTGCAGAACACGACGGAAACTTCCATGTTGACTATAGAGTCCCTGAAGAAAGTCCAGGTATGACACGTGTGATGATGTCAAAAATCTGACAAATCTACCTCTCACCTGAGTAATTCAAATGTATTGACAGGATAAGTGGTTTGAAGGTTATTTAACGTTTTAGATCTGTAGATTTTCACCACCTGTGGCTGTTTCTGTCTTGGAGGAGTGAAACACACTGCACTTCTGTCTGTCTACAGTAACACGAACACGAGAGCCAATGGAGAGAATCTAAGACTGCTCATGAAGGCAGTCAGGAAAGGTACTGATGTTTTAAGCTATGACACACACAAAAGAAATAATTAATACATATGCTACTGCACATGTGGTACAAAAGCATGATTTGTTCAAAACCAAATATTAAAACACAATAGAGCAGCAGTCGCCAGCCTTTTTTATACCACGGATCGCCAGGTTTAATGTCTGACAATATTTTCACAGACCGGCCTTTAAGTTGTGGTGGATGAATAAAACACAATAAAATGATAGGATCCACATAAAAACTAGTATTTCGTAAATATAATAATAAGGGTGAATCCACTGTGTATGTAACTTTATTAGCAGTAACATCACACCAACAACATAACATGAATAACAGCCTCTCTACAACCAAAGAAACCAAACAAAGACATTTTGTTTTTTTTTGTTAATTTTTCCAGCTTGGGGGTTTCAATTTAGCACTAATGTTAATACTTGTTAACACTAGTTAACACTAGTGTTAGCGTTAGAACAGCCGTTTGAAGAAGGTAGTGGATGTAGGTAACACATGTGACCATCTGGACATGAGTCAATAGACAGAACTGGTAGTTTTCCAAAATAAAACATCATTCAGAATCCAATAATAAATAAAACATAAATAATGTAAGTTATGTATTCTTTCTGTGTGGCACCAATTGACCGACGGACCAGTACCAGTCCACGGACCGGGGATTGGGGACCACTGCATTGGAGTGTTAAAACACATAAAAGAGTGCAAACAAGACCATATGACACACACAAGCTGCAGCTAGAGGTCAAAAACGTAGATAAAAGTGACATTTATTGCTACTTTACACCTCTGTGATCTCACCAACATTATAAACAACACGTCCCATGACCCAACAAGTTATAAGAAGAGACTGGAGAAACAAAGAAGAGGAGCTGGGAGGTCTGAGCTCAAGGGCACATTGGAGTTGACTCCAGAGGAATGTAAATTCCAATACTCCTGACAAATTATAAATGACAGAATCTCTTATTCACAAATTAAACGGTGAAATGAATAAGATTTACAGGGAGTCAAACTGAAACGGAGGCGCAAAAGTGTCGCTGCATTTATGACTTCCATTAACAGCACAAATGTCAGGATGTTTTCACATGACAATAACACCCAGTGTGCATTAAACCATGGTCCCTGACACTCGCGTTGTGGACTGGTACCGGTCTGCTGGTCAATAGGTACTGGGCCGCACAGAAAGAATACATTATTTTGTTTTTTTTTAATTTAATATTATTTGATTTGAATCTTTCATTGGACAATATTACAGTTACATTCATACACTACAAGACAACATTCACAACCCACAATGACAGGATCAGAGACAACAGACAAAAAACACACACAAACAAATAAACACACACATGAAAAGCACAAAAAACACAAAACAGGTACTATGACAAATAAAAAAATAAGTGAACCGCACGAGCCACGGAAAGACATGTGTTGACCTCACACCTTTCTGTTTTATTTATTATCAGATTCTGAAAAATGTTTTATTTTGAAAAACTATTCATCTGCCAATGATGCTGTCTACAGTGTTACCTACATCCACTTCCTTCTTCAAACAGCTGTTCTAACACTAACACATAATACATTAGTGCTAAATTGAAACCCCCAAGCTGGAAAAATTAACAAAAAACAAATGTCTTTGTTTAATTCCTTTGGTTGTAGAGAGGCTGTTACTCATGTTATGTTGTTGGTGTGATGTTACCGTTAATAAAGTTACATACACAGTGGATTCACCCTTATTATTATATTCACGAAATACTCATCTTATAGAGTATAAATGTAACCATAAAATGGTCTTATGAAAACTGAAAAATAAAACAACATTAAAAAAAAAAAAAGAAAATATGATTTTTTTATGTTGGTCGTATCATTTTATTTTGTTGTATTCATCCACCACCCTTCAAGGCCGGTCCGTGAAAACATTTTCAGACATGGAACTGCTCCGTGACACAAAAAAAACGTTGCCGTTTGCAGCATTAAACCCATCCTTTCTAGACATTGTAATTCTAACACCTTTATTTGTCATTACACAGACAGATACAATGAATCTGGCAACGAAATGTCATAGATTGGCAACTGATAACACAAAATAAATACGGAGAATACAGAAGTGCAAAAATTGCTGAAGTGAATAATACCTAAGACATGAGTGGCTGCAGCGCAAAGGTGACAACACACACAGCCAATAATAATAAGGAATAAATAAGATGGACAGTGCAATATTGTACATCAATCTAAACAGTACTGAAAACAGTGTAAATATTACACATCAATGTAAACAGTACTATAAACAGTAAATATTACACATCAATGTAAATAGTACTATAAACAGTGTAAACAGTACTATAAACAGTAAATATTACACATCAATGTAAATAGTACTGTCAACAGTGTAAATATTACACATCAATGTAAACATTTCATTCATTTCATTTCACTGTTTTTTTGTCCAATGAAAGATTCAAATCAATAAACAGTGAAAATATTACACACCAATGTAAACAGTACTATAAACAGTGTAAATATTACACATCAATGTAAACAGTACTATAAACAGTGTAAATTTTACACATCAATGTAAACAGTACTATCAACAGCGTAAACATTGCACGTGGAAGGTTGAGGTTCTCTGATGGTGCAGCTCAAGTGCACATCTGCAGTGTTCAGGACACTGGAAGCAGCAGGATGTCAAAGAGCACAGTGGAAAAGCCGCAGCACTTATCCCCATATCCAACCTCTTTAACCTTCAATGACCTCTCAGCGGGGTGTGACCAAAGGCCGACACGCACATACAACAGCCGGCATGAGAAATGCAGAGGAGGGAGAAGCCCCCCCCCCGTGGCGTGGAAGCATTTAGTTCCCAGGACTCTTCAACATTTCTGTCTGCCATCCAGGATGACAGAGGGCCAGTTAGGTTTAGGGCAAAGGTGTCTGGTCGCTCAGGGTCAGGGGTCACATACAGACCAGTGTGACCTCAGGTAAAAAAATACAACATACACCTAAAAATAATGACGCCACATTTCTATCCTTGTTTCGATGGAAAAGAGTTCAATTGTACTATGAAAATGTTTAAATAAGCGAACATGAACAACCTGGAATTTCTTTTAAAAAATGTAAAATACATGGAAAATTTACCAGCGCACCACACTATAAATCAGGTATCAAAGCTCATAATGCCTTTACAAGAGCAGTTATTGCCTTAAACAAAAACACACCACACATGAGGCTAGCCTTAGTCTAGTAATGTATGAATGCAGCTGCAATATTGCCTAATGAAAAATAAGATTAAAATATTATATTAAAAAAACAGAACATTGCAATATTATTGCTCATGTTGGCAGATCACAGCATAACTACCAAAGCACGGAAAATTCACTAAATGGTGTAACACTTAAAATTGCATTTGTGTTTATTGAGAAATTTCAGGTCATTCATAGGGTATTTACCTTTTTTTTAATTAATATTTGGACATTTTCACAATTGAATTTCACTTCAGCAAACTTCCATACAAAGAAACATTTTTGGAGTTGTTGTTATTTCTAGGTTTTTATTACTTCTGTGATCTGGAACATTGGAGATCAGATGTGACCCCTGAACCCCTTTGACTGTTCAGATCTTCAATGTACTTTTTGCACTTCATACCACGGCTTAGACCGGACCCTTAGGTGGATTGGTTCTGACATATGACCCATATATGTTTGACCCCCTGTTTTAAAGTCTCACTGTAGGACCAGTGTCTGCTCTCATAATACTGTGGCTGCGTTTATGTGTGTGTCATCCTCTTTAGAATAACATCCCATAGATACAGTAGCTGCAGCTGAATGTTTCTGTCATGTGTGTTTTAGTCTTAGGAGGGAAAGAATGCAGGCGAGGGCTCGAACTTTTCAGACGCTAGCAGCTATGTGGACACAGCAGTTGACTTTTCTTTTTAGACTCCATAAAAGAACAGAGTCCCACTGTTACCATAGAGGAATAGAATCCTTGTACAGTTGAATCTTGTGAAGACATGAGTTTCTTTTGGAATATACTGCCACATCTTCACTCAGAAGGAGGAATTCACTGTTCTTTAGCATGCACATGCGGTTCACTGATTTGTTTTTTGGGGTTTTTTGTTTTATTTTTTGTCATTGTACCTGTTTTGGGTTTTTTAGGTGTGTGTGTCTGTGTGTGTGTCTGTGTATTTTTTGTCTGTTGTCTCTGATCCTGTCATTGTGGGTTGTGAATGTCGTCTGGCAGTGTATGATTGTAACTAATATTGTGTTATGAAAAACTATAAAATATTTACAAAAGAAAACAAGGTGAGGAAGAAACAGTATCTAAATTCTCTGTATGGCCTGTGCATATAGTGAATTAAATTAATATTGAACGTCATGTTCTCTAGATATGAGAGTGGGTTGTGAACGTCGTCCTGTAGTGTGTGAATGTAACTGTAATATTGTCTTATGGAAAATTAAAGGATAATATTTTTAAAATGTTCTGTAGCAGATATATATAACATACCTCTCAAACCACTATTTACAGTGAATGTTCAATATTCTGTGTGTTCAGTGATGGTTCTAGAGTAACATTAAAGCTAAAAAAGTGTTATTGTGATGCAGTGATAGTGATGACTAACTGGATTATGCATCACAGCCCACACATTCGGAAAGCCAGAAACAAACAAACCTCAACATGAAAATGCAAGTTATTCTTTGGGACATTTCCACAAACAGGTTTCACAGGAAGCGCATTTAAACAGCGCCTCATCGACTAACAAAAAACAAAGCAGATGTCTTTCGATTAGTGATGATCTACGCGTGAGGAATTTCAGCTGCAGATCGCCTGTTAAAACTTGTTTTATTGAAAAAAAAAGAGCACACTTCCCTCCACACTTTGTGTAGAACCATACAGATACAAATGTAGAGCAGACCCCTCTTTCAACACTAACCCACAGCACTAAAGACCAAAAAAAGGACTGGAAATGTCCATCTATTTATGGCTGCGTACATGCGTGTGTGTCCATGCATTTTAAAGTCCACATATGTGAGAGGAGATGCTGCTCTGAGCCAGAGGTTTTCACAACAGCCTGCTCTCCTCCTGTTGTCTTTGGCAACATTGACCCCACATCAGTGGACTAAGACTCCTGCTGACAGCACAATCACATGTGCCGAAGAGGAAACGACCACACATTTACACTTTTATCCAGCGAACAATGGTGCACATGTGCCCGAGGTTCAGGAAGAGACCTCTGGATAGCGTTAAGCAATACAGTGATGTGTCCGCCTCACTCACGCAACTGGATCAGATATCGGCCACAAGGCTACCTGAGGTCTGGTTCTGGTTTTGAGGGCTTAGCTGTGATGCATTACAACACTATTCCCCAAATTTTCACAACGCCTCTTTGTATATTCCCTCAAGAAACCACACAACTCAACAACTTTCATGGCATAAATATGTAACACTTCCACATTATCGGATCTACAACAAGGTCCTAATTAAAACTGATCGGTAATTTTAGTCAATATAACGGCATGTTTCAGCCCATCATGTCGCTTTAGTAGCAGCAATCCAGTTTGGTTAGAATGAAATGAACTAATGTGAAAAGACCTCAGTAAACATGATGTCAATAAATGCATGACTGTAAATGCTGTATAAAGTCTGTCATCAGCACTAACAGTGAAAGCACTCAGTCCCATAATGCCCTGCAAATTCCCAATCTCACCTACTAAACATCTTTGCAAATGATGTGTCTAAATGTATCCATGTCATTTTTCTTTGTCTGATACAAATTAGACATAAAAATACACACCTCCCCCCCATTATTAAGTGACAACATGGACACTCATAAGTGAACAGTTTTTCCTGCAGCTCAGAGGCAGACAGGTTATACAGGTGTGAATGGGCTTTGTGTGTGTGCTAGTCATGTGATCTCCCACCCACTGCAGACTGGGATGGACTCCAGATCCATGCAGTTCTGACCTGCGAGAGGTAAAGAGGCTGGAGAATGGATGGAGCTGTGCATGGGTTAATCCTGCGACTACTTCATACAGGCGAACATATATTGGTCAGAGATTAAATCAGAAGAGTAAAATCAAATTGTAAACAGTATAATGTAATTGAAATTTTCCTGTGTGGGACAAATAAAGGTATATCTACTCTAATCTAATGTAACGTATGAAGTTTCGAATAATGAAAGGGTGAAGATGTCACACTTTTACTATTGGGCGACGATGCACAATTCAGGCCCTGAGATAAAAGGTTAACTTGCATAACCTCATTATCATATTAAGTCTCTGCATTTTTAACCCACCCTCACACACACACACATATAGTGCACACATTAGGAACAGCGAGCTGCCATTGAATGTGCTCAGGGACCAACTCCAGGTGAAAGGTCAAGGAGACTGACGGGAGAATTATCTCTATATGTACCCTTTACATGAAAAAAAAATGACATTACATATTAATATTGATCTAATTCCGGAATTTGAATACACTGCACAGCATCGATTCGCTGACTTATTCATTCGTTCATTCATTTTTGATTAGACGGACCGATTAACCAGTCAGTGCATGACTTTGGACGGTGAGAGGAAGTGCGAGTCCCCAGAGACAACCCACGCAGACACAGGGAGAACATGCAAACTCCACACAGGAAGCTCTTCCTTCACGGCATTGGACTCAAACCCAGATGACAGCGTTAACCATTGCACCACCACTGATGCACGGATTTCATCACAACAGACACAAACACAGCAACTAAAAACCTCACAGTAGGACCAAGAACTACTATTCAGTCGCGCAGACAAATGGCCCCTTATTAACCGTGTGTGTGTTACACAAGGATGGAAAAGGAATCTGCGGACCACACCGATAATGCAGGAACCCCATGACACAGACCAGACATAAACATTTATAAGTATGATGAAATCTAGTGATGTACAATGACTTCCATACACTGTTGTAATTGTGAATAATTTGAGAAGGTCATGACGTCACACTTATTCACTCCCAAATAAATACCGACCAAATACAAACCCCCAAGTTATTAGGATCTTTCCCACAGAGTAGTTCTAAGAAGGTAGTTGATGTTAATATATTGTACCTGTAGTTGAGTAGTTGAGTTGTAGGAACTGCTCTCCCCAGGGGAAGGTTTTGGTTTTACATTCACACAGGCAGTAGAACCATGGGACGGAGCAGTGGGACGTAATCTTATTCCAAAGCACTTTTACACACACTACAACTAACACACACACACACACACAGATGGAAAATGAACTATATTTATGTTCAAAATGTAAGTGAATAATATAGAATATAAAACAAATGAGTCCAAGACAATTGCCATAAATCGCTTAGTGGACGGGTCAACAGCAGAGTGAAGGTGGATTGAGTCTAATACATCCCATAATCAACAACACAATGAACGTATGTGGACACAATATGTGTGTGTGTGTGTGTGTGTGTGTGTGTGTGTGCACTTAAAAAAAAAGTGCTATGTTTTATATTGTGGGTTATCGTATATATATATATATATATATATATATATAGACATGCTGTTTTATTCTGTGTTGTATTTCTATTTTGTTTTTATTCTGTGTTTATTTTGTGTTATACCTGTGTACTGGTGCTGGAACATTAATTTCCCAGAGGAACCTTCCAGAGGGATTAATAAAGTTCTATCTATCATCTTCTCTACATTTGTTCATGGACACCTTGTGCGTTCTTGTTCTTCTCACAAGTTCACAGAGATAAATATATTCACTGTAAACGCACTTTCTCTTCTGCAAGATGCGGAAATGGGTGTGGCCTGAGGTCTACCAAACACTGACATCATACAGTTCCTATAGAACTAAAAAAGACCCTGCCTGTAAGTAGGAGCTAAAAAGGTTCTAGGAACTAAGGTCATAGTTCCTAGTGGGAATGCACAAAAAAAGGTTCTAAGAACTGCAGAAGGTTTCAATAGGAGCAAAATGCCTATTGTTGCAAAACATCGAGGTGTGTGTGGATGAGCAGAGTGTGGGGGTGGGATGCAGGAGAAGACGGATGGAAAGTTGAGAGAAGGTCCAGAAGGTTGAGAAAGAATGAAGAGACAGATTTACATTAACACATAGGGTGGTCTTACACAAGAGTCTCTCACACACACACACACACACACACACACACACACACACACACACACACACACACACACACACACACACACAC
>JAPTHA010000023.1:13849702-13860630 GCA_029814585.1 Gymnapogon annona | reverse complement strand
AGGGTTCCCCCCCTCACCTTCACCCTTGAGTATCTGGGATAGGCCCCAGTGACCCCCATGACCCTGCAAAGGATAAAGTAGGTTCAGAAAATGAATGATTGAGTGAAGGTTTCATATGAAAAATAATATAAAACTTTTCATTATTCGTCCCTCGTTTGATTTTGTGTGCTCAAAGTTGTGTTAAGTTTATTGATCCTAACAGAGGGATGATGTTTTATGTGTTTTTTTTAAGCAAATATATGTTTAATGGTCAGGGTGATTTATAAATGAACACTATTTACTGTATATCACTGAGAAAGTTTGTTCAGTTAAGAAAGAAAGGAGGAAATCATTGTTTAAAAAAAACAAAGCAAACTTTCAGATTCAGTAAATTTACTGCTCGGAGACTCGACTGTGTCATGAATATTGTGTGTAAATCACTTTTTATTTCTACTACTACCCTTTATACTTTTATGTTTTTTATCTTGATTGTTATTCTTCTTGATAGCACTTTTCTGACTATTGCACCCTGAATTTAATTGTTCTTGCAATGACTATTAAGACTTTCTATTCTATTCTATTCTATTCTATTCTATTCTATTCTATTCTATTCTATTCTATTCTATTCTATTCACTTGTTTTCATACAGGAGCCCTAAAATACTATAAAAGAAAAATCTAAATACTCCTTTATAATTTGCAGTCATATATTAAAATGAGCCTTGTAATTTTACAGTAAAGTCTCTATTCATTTTGTGCACTAAGTATTTCTTCTTTTCTAATGTTTCTTCAGGATATTATATTAAGTAAATTCTTGGGCGGAGGAGTAATTTTCACAGTTGTTGTTCTGTCATCAAGGTATATAATGTTCTGGAAAACACAGACTGAAGAGGCGAGAAAGGTGTCATAAAAACTCTGTGGCTGCCTGTGTAAATTGTGCGGCGGTGCTGAGGAGACTCTCTCCAGACAGAAGAGTGAGTCTGGTAATGGATGGAAAAAAGGAACTCTTTAGTGACAACTGGTGGGCAGCTGAAAAAGCCCATCTAACACAAGAGATGTTAATAATCATATACGGCTGGGGGCTAACAGCGTAAACATCTCCATCATCCACATAAAATCACACAGTAAAAGTATTCGGGTACCCACGCACAATATGCCTCATAAAACTACCGTTAACCCACTGCTTCAGTAGTTCCAGGAAAATGTTCCGGAAGATTTTAAAAACTTGGCAGGAGAAGTTTTCTTCCCGTTCAGCCACAAAAGCGTGAATGGGGTTGATGTGTTGAGTGATAAGGCCTGGCTTTCAGTCCAGCAGAAGTGTCGGACTGGCTTGAAACCAGAGCCGTGTGTCGTCCAGTAAACATCTTCCACACCAGAGTGGGAAGTCCATTTCATTATAGGGACTTGGTTTTGTTTAAGTGGTTTTGGTAAAACATTTATTATCAGAAGCCAGTTTCCTCATCTGCTGTTTTTTTTTTTTTGGTCCAGAAATGGGATGCACACATGGTTTGAATGGATTGAAGATACATTATTGATCATTTAAAGCATATTTTATTTTGATTATTTGTTAGACAATATTACAGTTACATTCATACACTACAAGACGACATTCACAACCCACAATGAAAGGATCAGAGACAACAGAAAAAAAAACCTCCACGAAGAGTACAATAAAGATGTAAAATGACAAAGATCAAAAAATAAATAAATAACTGAGTTGCATGAGTGACATATGTCTATATGTTGACACAAAAAACAAAATAAAACAAAATAAATAAATAAGTGAACCGCATGAATCACGTAGAGGCAGAGGCATATATTGACCTCTGAACTCCGAAGTCCCACACGCCCTACTCGGGTATATGTGTCAATACGCACGATTAAAGCCAAGATTAAAATTCCACGAATTAAGATGTTAATTACAATGTTTGATCAAAGCCGTCAAATTCTACTATGTCTGTTGAATATGAATTTATATACATTTAGAATTATTTGAGTGAAATTGTGTGTTTTATTGACCCTCCTTATATGTATAAACATAGTTTGGATATTTTCATTAAAAAAATCAGCTGCACTTTGTGATATCCACTCAGTTTATCATTGGAGCAACTAATGTATACATTAAAATATATTCCGTTAAAAGAAAAAAAACATTGATTTATTGGCTGACTTCAAAAATGCACTTTACACCATGAAGTTGGAATAATTTTGATTTCAGACACACTCCTCTTTTTTTTTTTTATTCAGTAATCACCTTTGACCATTTGTAATGATTACATACCAGATTGCCATGCAGTTCCACTTTATCTATCAGGAATAAACCCCATTGTAACAATTATTTCGGGAAATGATGATAGAAAAATATTTTATTTCAACTTTATGGACCGTACTGTATATTTTCTTGTTTAGAATTCCATACAAGTAGGTCATAAGCTAATGAGCAGGAGAAAAAGTAGGTCCCATTGTGACATGAGTGGAGAAAAAATGGTCTAAAGTACCCCTACAATAAGATTTAGATTCAGTGGAAGTTAAGGAGCCAAATCCTAACAAGCAGCCAATAATAATAGCAGAGGAAACCAGCAGTTGACCATTAAATAATAACAAGTATCACGTATTGTTATGTCAAGCTCCGCAGCAGTGGACTCTCTGGTCTGTGTTTTTTTTTTGTTTGTTTGTTTTTCATTAGACAATATTACAGTTACATTCATACACTACAAGACGACATTCACAACCAACAATAACAGGATCAGAGACAACAGACAAAAAACCCCACAAAAAACTAAATAAATAAATAAATGAATCGCACGAGTCACATTGCGATATATGTTGACCTCTGACCTCCTAAGTCCTACAAGCCCTGCTCGAGTATATAGAGCTGAATCAATGTGTTGTGCTGGTAAATTTTCAATGTAGTTTCTAAATGGTTCCATATCTTGTAGAACATCCTACTTCTTTTTTTCATCCAGTAGGTTATTTTCTCCAGGTTCACACAACTGTTGACTTCTTCAACCACATCTTGATTGGAAAGGGGGCGGGGTCTAATTTCCATTTTCTATCAATACATTTCTTAGTGATTGTCAACAGAATTTCTGTCAGTTTCTAATCAAATTTAGTTTTATTTCTCATATTTTTATCTTGTTGAACTTTTATTAATTAGTGTGTAATCAAATATTAATGTATTTTTTTATTTCACAACTGTCTTAAGCCTTTTTATGAAATTGTTATTTTATTCCTTGTAAATTTTTAACTGCTGTGAAGCTCTTTAGGCTATAATCCTTGTATGAAAGGTGTTATACAAATAAAGTTTATTATTGTTATTGTTGTTGTTATTATTATTTGTAATTGTAGTAGTAGAAGTATTATTATTAGTGTTATTATAAGCACACTTTGACAGTTTGAGTACCACTGCAATGAGATTTATATTCAGGGAAGTTAAGGAGCCAAAATCTAACAAGCAGTCAGTAACAACAGCAGAAGAAACCAGCAGTTTACCATAAAATAATAACATGTATCACATATTTTGATGTCAAATTACGCAGCAGTGGACTGTCTCGTCTCTGTGCGTGTGTTCAACACAGCAGCACTGAGGTCATCAGTCGTCCATCGTTGACTAATTAATCTGAATCAAAGGAAGACAAATCTTGTAAACACAGACAGGCAGCGCGTGTGTGTGTGTATGTGTGTGTGATGGAGACACACAGACGGAGAGATTAAGGGCGGATTCTCCCCAGACTTCTTCTCTCACTTTCTACGTGGTTGGAGTCGTTAAGATTCATGCCCCCGATCTTCCCACTTTGGGCCTCGCCGCTTGTTTCATGCATCTCTGGAAAGTAAAAAAGAACCTGCACGCCCACGGCAGAATTAAAGTGGTGATGCAGCACTTGTTTTCTTTGGACGTGGAGAGCAGGCAGAGGAAGGATGAGTGAGATACAGCCTGACCGAGGGCAGGAGGAGCGGCAGGACGGGAGAGCGAAGGACTGACAGCTGGTTGGTATTCCTGAGGCTTCGGCAGAGAGGCTGTTGGTGCAGAGTGGACATCACCGAGGAATTTCAATGTGCATAGAACGCCTCTGCTGTTGTCAGAGTCAGAGTTATAGCGTTTATATTCCAGGCCTGGCAGCGCTGTGAGCGGCGGCATATTTGACAAAATCAAAGCAGCAACGTTGCAAATTGAACCTTAAAGTTGAATCAGGTTTTAACCTGAAAAATGCACAGTACCTCATGACGTCATCCTGTCTTTATTCCATTTTATTGAAACTTTTCATTTCTTGTATGCACGTGCTTGTTACAGCATCTCTCTCGCCCCCTTTTTTTGCAATTGTGTTTAAATTTCATTTGATTTCTTGTATAATTGTACTCTTGATTTCTCTACTCTGTCAGCCCTGTTTATGCAATTGTCTTCATCTTGTTGAACTTTTATTAATGCGTGTATAATCAAATATTAATGTATTTCTTATATTGTCTCCTGTTGTAACCTTTTTATGCAGTTCTGCTGAAATTTCATTTGATTTCTTGTACTATTATCTTGTTAACTCCTGTTAATTAGTCAGTAATCATATATTAATGAGTTTATTGCTTGGCAATTTTTAACTGATGCAAAGCACTTTGGGATACAATTCTTGTATGAAAGGTGCTATGCAAGAAAAGTTATCATTATTATTATACCAGACAATGTTAGAACAATGTTAATAAATGTATTCTCATAGATATATTCGTTTGGTTTATGTATATATATGAAAAAAAAAACATTTAGCTGTTTTGTATACAAGGTGTGTGCTAACCACTGTTGAGGTCAAAGGTAATCTGCTCATCATTGTTGGAGTGTAGACCTCAATTCACATTAAACACAATGACCAGGATGGAGAAAATGAACCAGACCTGTTTCTCTATTTCTTCTGTATAATTGATGTTATAGGTTGTAATTACACAAAATTAGCCTATTTTATATAGGTTGGTCAGCAAATGGAAATTTTAATTTGAGCCTTTTACCGCAACTGATGGTTTATAGTGCAACGCTGCCATAATGGCAGTGGGTTTGGCACCTTTACCTCTTTCTTTTTGTTCCAGATTTTCATGGGAGACTTTCATGATTTGATGATGATTTCTTTCGGCTTTTTCCCTTTCGGGGTCGCCACAGCGAATCCAATCCGCATTGTTTGATTTGGCAGGAGTTTTTACGTCGGATGCCCTTCCTGACACAACCCACTGGACGCTCATCCTGGGGTTGTGTCTCCAGCACGGTGCCTTACCAACTGAGCTATCCAGCCAGGGGGGGACTTTCATGATTTCATCTTTCTTAATGACTTATTTTGAGTTCACCTGCAAACTCAAATTAATAAAGAAATGATTATGACGTACCTGAATACTCTTAAGTTTGGTTTGGTTTGTGGAAGGACATAATTCATATTTATTTCTGACCAGAGGTTTATGTGTTTTCTTACATTCTTTTCTGTCAGATGTCATGAATAAATGGAAATTTCCTCCTAATTTGTGTATGAGCCTTGTCTTTTAAAAGAAATCACAATGCAGAGTTGTACTACTGATGTAGTGCACGTACGACCAGCTACATAAAGTTGCAACTTTACATCTAGATGTACCTTTGAAGAAACCTAATAAAAAGGCCTCTGTACAATACTGCTCCTGTTTTTATTATTTTAATGGAAATGCCAAAAAGTATTGAAGTGGTTTTCAGGTTCTTTTGGTTACAGGTGAAATATTACAACATTAATACATTATGTCTTGATGCTGATGTACTAGTAAATGTCTGCCACTGTCGGTCAACAGCCTGTGATCCCAACCTGTCGCCAAACAACCCCCAACTGTCAGTTAAACCAGCATCCTGTTTTCCCTCCGCCACCTGCTTCCTCCGTTACTGCCATTACCCGGGTCAGACCACTTATCACCGGGATGACGGTGTCAACTTTGAGGGCTATAAGAAGTCCCCGCTTTAGACGACACGCCGTCAGATCGTCGGCGCACATCACTGGGCTGCATCCCCATTTCCCTTGGAGACCTGACGTGACCTGCCCTCCCGTCTGAATCTGTAAGCCCGCATCAGGGACCCGTTACCCTGCATCAAGGATCCTTTTGTCTGTCAGAATCCACCAGCCCACACCAAGGACCCATCTCTCTACCCGGACCGGTAAGACCTGCCTCAGTGAGCCCTCCGTCTGTCTGCATCCGTAAGCCTGCACCCACAAGGTCCGCATCTGTCAGGACAACATGAGAAGACGCCTAGCTTCAAGCCCCCCACTCGTACACCCAGTCTGCCTCTCCCCGTTCCGCCCTGAACCCTAATTAAAGAGTGTTAAATGTGATGCATCTGTGTCCTCTCCTGTCCGTTCTGGTGGCCCTCTGTCGGAGCCGTGACAGTCAAGGCTTAGTCAATAGTCATTCATTCATTCATTCATCTTCCAAACCCACTGCATCCTTTGCAGGGTCGCGGGGGTCAAATTGGTAGTTTTTACTTTGATTTCGTTTTTATTTAATGGGAATGTGCAGATGTGTGTAACTGACCAGGGTCGACCGTAAAACAGGTCCATAGGGCCAAACCAGCAATGACTTGTTTTGTGTTTTGGCTTCTGTATCTGTTACATGTACCAGTGCTGATGGTTTTGACTTGCTGATGGTTTGTTTGTGTAGCAGAGAAATATATGTTAGTGATCTCCACTGCCATTTTTCTGTATATTTGTTCTTTTTTGTCTTTATTTTGTGTGTATTTTGTTTTCTTTCGATATCATATGTATGGGAGCGGGGTGGAGGATGGGATGAGGTGGGCGTGTCAGGGTACCCCTCCATGTCATTTGAGGTGTGTGCCCACATGTTCTCCCGCTTTCCTGATGCTGATCGTAGAGATCAGCATCGGTCAAGAGGGAGATCTTGACCGATTGTTCAATTTTTTCAAAAATGTTATTCATTCTGTTATTTATTTTATTTTGAGTATTGTGTACTAAAGTGTTTTACCTGTGAATATGATTAGTATTTAGTTGATCAATAGGTGCTCTTTTCTTTCTTTTAGTATTATTAGATGCCCGAGCCGAGACCTGTATGCATTTGTTGTGTGTGTGTGCCAGGTGCCGGAGCTGAGACATGCCTCCGTACTATAGGCTGAATAAAGGCTAACCAGTGAAACGAGCAGAAGACTGGTCCATTTGTGAAGAAATTTAAAAAAAAAACACAATGCAATTTCAACTAATTTGTAATTTCCTCTAGTGGGACAATAAAGGCATCTAATCTAATGTAATTTAAAACAGCTACATTTGCACCTGCTCCACATTTAAAGGACCGTCTAATGGATAGACAATTAAGATTCATGCATAGAGTGTTGCACTGTATTGCTGCGGTCCCCAACACTTTTTTGACCAGTTTGACCAACAGACCAGTTTAATGTCAGACAATATTTTCACGGACTGGCCTTTAAGTTGTGGTGGATGAATACAACAATATATGTTCATAGGACTGACATAAAAACTGGTATTTAGTAAATATAATAAGGGTGAATCCACTGTGTATGTAACTTTATTAGCAGTAACATCACACCAACAACATAACATGAGTAACAGCCTCTCTACAACCAAAGAAACCAAACAAAGACATTTATTTTTTGTTAATTTTTCATCTTGTGGGTTTCAATTTAGAACAATTTTCAGTTTGTGTGCTGCAGAGAGAATCTGGTAATTTTCCAAAATAAAACATCATTCGGAATCCAACAATAACCTGGCTTGATAGCTCAGTTGGTAAGGCACCAGCCTGGTGCATAAGGGAACCGGTTTCAATCCCCTGGGTGAGTGTCCAGTGGGTTGTGTCAGGAAGGGCACCCGACGTAAAAAAAAAAACTCCTGCCAAATCAAATATGTGAATTGGATTTGCTGTGGCGACCCTGGAAGGGAAAAAGCTGAAAGAAATCATCATTCAAAATCCAATAATAAATAAAATGGAAATAATATTAGTTATGTATTCTTTCTGTGGGGTCCATTACCAATTGACCCATGGGCCAGTACCGGTCCGCAGCCTGGGGCTTGGGGACCACTGGTGTATTGTATAGTTTGTCCACTTCAAGTTTAAATCCCCTGTTAAATTCCCAGACTAATTTCTAAGTGGTTGATGTGATTATTTCACCCGCTGGTTTTTGTTATGATTAGAGTGTTGAAACAACCAGTTTAGGTTCACATGATTTAAGAAAGAATCTGCAGGCAAATGATGTTGGGACTCAACAGGATGACCACGAGCATCTTGGTCCAGCTTCCCTGGTTTCTCTGAGGGAGACCTATTAGGTGCAACCGATTCCCTCAATACACAGCTGGGTGGTTACATAACCAGCGGTGGAGGCTACATGGCCCAGAGTCTTTGGAAAAATCAGAGAGAAGATTGAGTCAAGTTCTTCTTTGCTCTTACAGTTTGGAGCTCAAAAGTCTGTGATGATCACGCGGCCCCGTTCCCTCGGCGACCAAAGGTTTCGAGGCTGTCAAGCTGTGGCCCAACAATTTTCAATTCCTTAATAATTTATTGATGGCGAGCAGGCAAATTCCAAATCAATAATGTAGAGGGGCTCAGTACAATGTTGATACAAAACACCCTTTCAGTCAGGCTCATTCATGCTCACAGACCTGCAGAGATATGTACTATGTTTAGTCCCACGTGGTCCGGGCCTGGCACACCACATGAATCCAATCTGCATCACTGAACTGTGTAATGCTGGTTGATGATGAAGCAGCTAAAATGTCTCATGTTTTATTTCATGAATCTGCCTTTGAAAATATACAAAGGATGAAGTGCCTGAGGTGAAAAATCTGGGTTTATACAAGAAGGCTCTCGAACAAACTATATGATTGAAAAAAAATACTGCAAGTAGGACTGAGGAGGTCAGAGGTCAACATATGTCTCTCTGTGACTCATGTGGTTCAATTGCTTATGTTTTTTTTGTCTTTGGTATCTGGTTTTTAGTGCTCTCAATGTGTGTTTGTGTGTGTGTGTGTGTGTGTGTGTGTGTGTGTGTGTGTGTGCGTGTGTGTTTTGTCTCTTGTCTCTGATCCTGTCATTGTGGGTTGTGACTGTCATCTTGTAGAATAGAATACAACTTTATTCATCCCCATGGGAGAAATTCATTGTGGTGTATGAATGTAATTGTAATTTTGTCTAATGAAAAAAAAATTCAACAAAAGTTGACAGCATACTTTTTTTTAAATTAAAAAACCTCTATTACATTCCTGTATATAATTATATAATCATTAAAAAAACACAAATACACAAAGGCGGCAAAGGACAAGTGTTGTCCTGGCAAAACATCTGGAGATACGATGCATTAATACATGGAATATATTCTCAAATCCATATTGCAATTGTTCCTATTTTGGTTTTTTCTGATGCCTATGTTTAACACACATTTTCAAACATGTGGTGCAAAGTTCAAGATATTTGAGCATCATGTGATCACACCCAACAAGTGGAGGACCACCTTAACCAGTGGTCCATCACGCAGTCATATTGTATGTTGTGCACGAGCCAATCATCATGTAGGACGAATTAAGTGACCAATGGCGAATTTCCATCTAGGTCAGCATCTTTTATTCAGGAGGCACGCGTACACAGTTACATGCCATCCCGCCCTGGGGGCCGTGTGGAGACCCACTCCACCACTGAGAGATGGCCCACCATTTTGTTCTTTTTTGAAAATGATCTCCATGCATGAGATTAGCTGGGGGGCCCACAAGCTCTTCTTCCCTTTGTTGTGTATCCCAGTTTGGATATTTCCCGGCTAGTGTCTGTGAGTGTGCGCTTTGCGCCTGTGCATGCGCCGTGCCAGGCTGCATTTGTGAGCCTGCATATGCCGGTGTATGTTTAATGTGGGCTTTGCTTATTGCAGTGGTGAATACGATCTCGATGGAGACATCCGATGCCCGTCCGCTGTATGAAACTGTAGAGCACCACTGCAGACCTTCAGGAGAACGCTTATGGTGCGGTGTTTGCAGACTTGGCAGCACAAACCCTATACTTTTGTACAGACATAAAATGTATGTATGCGTGTGTGTGTGTACGGTCAAAGGTATAATGTAGTATCTTCTAAGGCCATGCGGGGTTTGTGCAGATGCCATTTCCTTGAACTGTTCGTGACCTTGCAGTCGTGCGCCGCACTGTAATGCACGATTAAAGGCACCTAACCCCTCGACAAACGCAGTCTTTAACAGATGAACTGTAGCACCGGGAGGAAACTCCGCATCGTAGAGCCGTGGATCTCACGACTCAAAGGCGCAAACCAACAAGTCAGTACGTATCTGTGGTTGGAGTGTGTGAGTATGTAAAGTTGGTTACGAGGTTTTATGATGCCACTGCACCAAAATGGAAAAAAAAAGATGTCTCTCAGCCGTTGGTTTCCCTCTACAGACTTAAAGCAGCAACAAAGCAACTGGGCAGGGAGAGAAAGAGAGAGAGAGATAGGGAGGGAGGGAGGGAGGGAGAGAGAGAGAAAGAGAGAGAAAGGAGAGAGAGGGGAGAAAGAGGGAGAGGGAGAGAGAAAGATAGGGAGGGAGGGAGAGACAGAGAGGGAGAGAGAGAGAAAAAGAGAGATAGAGAGAGAAAGAGAAGGAGGGAGAGAGGGAGAGAGAGAGAAAGAGAGCAAGAGAGGGAGAGACTGGGGATGTGGTTGCTATAGTAACCATCTGGTGGGTCTGAACTGTTTCTCCCTGGCATTCATTTCATCATATTGAGCCTCTGTCTCTCTTCCTCTCTTCCTCTACTTTCACTTTATTTATCCCTCTCTTTGCCTCCTTCTCTCCTGGCTCTCCATCTCTCTTATCCCCTCATCTCCCTCTCCTGCTGCTCTCCTACTATCTTCCGATCTGCCTACCGCCCTTCCTCCTCCTCCCTTCCCGGTGCTTTCCTCACTTTCCTTGGAAATCAGCAAGTGTTTAATGTCATGCGGCATGGGGGGGGGGGGGGGGGGGGGGGGGGGGG
>JAPTHA010000023.1:13792602-13806462 GCA_029814585.1 Gymnapogon annona | reverse complement strand
AAGGTCTACCATGGCATATTTGTAAAATTACAACTTGATGAAAACTGTAAAAATAAATCAATAGATGTTCATGCGCCAATTGTGCAGGAGCCAAGTCATTCTTATGTTAAAGTAGGGGTGTCAAACATGCGGCCCGGGGGTGTATACATTAGTCTATATATTAATGACTAATAATGTATATACATTATTGGTCTATATATTAGTTCATATAATTTTAGTTCAGGTTCCACATAAAGACCAATTCAACTTCAGGTGGGTCAGATCAGTAAAATGGGATAAGGTTTGGAAAGTTCAGGGTTGATTATTTTGTCAGTGATATATTATTTATTATGATGTGCATTTACTATGTTATTATTTTATGGGTCCACACCACTTAAAGATCAAATCTGACTGAATGTAACCCTTTGACACTCCTGCATTAAATCATGGTTATGATCCTGGAGGTAGTGCCTGTGACCAAGAGGGGGTGGGGGAGGTGACCTACAGCCCGTGACATGTCACAGAGACATCTGTAAACACTCAAAGGACGTCAGGAGTTCCTGCTGTTATCTCTATTTTAATTACTCCATTTCTCTCTCAGTTTGGGGCGAACTGGGACGTGTACCTGTCAAAGCCTGATGGATCGTACCTGAAGATGACCGTGGACGAGTTGCTGCCAATCTCCTTCGGTCCAAAAGACTTGACCATGAGCAAAGTGTTCAACATCCCCAATGAGTACTGAGCTGCGTTCAAAGCACAGAGAATAAGTGTTGCTTCTGAGCCGCCACGACATGAACCTGTACTGTTGTATGTACTGTTATAATGTCGAGACTAGTTATATTTATGGTTAATATTTGTAAACTGTGATACACAGTATTTAAATGTATTAAGTTTATTCTGCTATGTTAATGCACACTGTCTGGGCTAATTGATATGTTGTTGACGATGAACATGACGTGACATAGTCTAGAAGGTGCTCATTAAGTCTATTAACTCATTTTACCATATTTTTGTTTTCAAAAAATAAAAGTATGATGGAAAATTTGTTACAGCAGGTCAAACGTCTAATAAATAAAGTTTATTTTCATATACTGCACTTTATGCCGCATGTACATGTCCCATAGATGCAACTCAAGTGACTGGAAAACTGTATATATTTGTTGAGCAGGAAATAACACAATGACAAAAAGACATGAGGTTAAACATTTACATTTTTAGATTGTTCATTCTACAACCATTCAGTGATCCGATTGTCATCCTTACATTTAAAAACTTTTTTAAAAAAAGCTAATAAACTAAGATGTTAAAAAAGGTGGGTATATAATAAAAACAAAAAGGCAGCTTCTCATCAGTACCATGTTCAATGTTATCATCATAAACTTATCTGTTTCTTGAAACCTGTTATGATGGTGTCATGTAAAAGGTTCACACATCACAATTCTGATCAATTCTCAATGTCCTCTTGACTGGAATTACAAAAAACGCTTAACAGCAAAAGGTCAAAAATGGTTAAAGATAGTTGCGCAGTTTACTAAATATAAAAAAACTAAATAAAATCTTACAACTTACATCTTAAAGTCCACAGAGAGAAGTCATGACAAAACCATGTTATTTCAGTCGGAGTTAATTTGAACCAATATGTCCAGTGGCTGTAGTTTGAACAAAAGCAAATATCACACATTATGAGGAAAGACGGGAAAATATCAGACATGTTCTTATATCAAGGTAAAAATAAAAGGTAATGCCATCTTGTAGTGTACTATATGAATGCAACAGTTATATTGTCTAGTGAAATAAAACCATATACAGCTCTGGAAAAAATTAAGAGAACACTGCAAAATGATCAGATTCTCTTATTTTACTACTTATAGGTGTATTTGAGTAAAATTAACATTTTTGTTCCTTCTACAAACTACTGACATCTCTCCCAAATTCCAAATAAAAATATTGTCATTTAGAGCATTTATTTGCAGAAAATTACAAATGATCGAAATAAACAAGAGGCAATGTTTTCAGACCTCAAATAATGCAGACAAAACAACACCATTCAAGATATTCATTTTAAAACAAATGAATTCAACAGGCGCTGCTGCCTTGGCTGACATACATGTAGAGATGCTCATTTCAGGCAAAATAAAAATTTTCCAGAGCTGCATAAATAAAATTTTTTTGAAAAATCACTGACTACATCAGTGTTATTTCGTAGTACTCTGTGAAGAGCATTTCAATCACAATTAAGGGTCGATCTCAGCATATGTGTCTGATCAGGACAAAGTCACCCAGTGTGTATGTGGCTCAGTAGTGGTGGATCATTGTTTGTAATTTGACAACAGTTTATACAAGAGCTGAAGTGTTATATAACACAAAATGCAGTTGGACCGAGTGGCTGTGTGTACCTGAGTCAAAGTTCAATGACTCGTACCTGAAAACAACTGCAGTTTATTTACCCGCTTTAACAAGGGAAGCTTGGATTGTTGTACAGAATATAGGATTATGGAAGACAAAAATAACCCCCAGTCTTATAAATAAAACAAATAAATCTCATCTCATCGGAGTTGGATATTGGAGTTGGATATCGACATAGATGAAGCAGAGACTGACATTCAAGGAAAAGGAGTGTAGGACTGAAACTAGCATTTGTTGAGCAGCAAATTATACGGTTAAAGAGAAATGGGAAAAGACAAAAGGACTTCAACAATTATGCCGTCAGTGCTAACTAACTCTGTACATATTTAGTGATTTTTAGGTTGATTTTTTCCATGCGTTACCTATTTTACAGGTGCAAACTTCATAAAAGGGAAGCGTGGTAGGAAAATAGGAAATCAAAACATGAGTCAAACATTGAGAACGTAAAAAAAGCAAATGTAGAGACAAAAAGATAGGTAGATCAGCATCAGTCTGTGTACAACTCAACCAACGGACAATAACCAATATTACTAGTTTAAACTTGGAAGGCGGCATGACCTTATTTAACTCCCAAACAAAACACCAGCAAAAGATTTGATGACGTCGTCTGTGTGGTGCGACAGAGAGTTAGAAACCCTCTATGTCTTGAAAACATACTCAAGTTTGGGTGACATTATAGAAAAAGGTGTATTATTGCTACTGACCTTGCTGTAACTCTGCATGCTCATATTCCTAGAGTCACACAGAAGGCATGTAATATAACAGCAATAATCTACTTTAACTTCACAGCTCAAAATAATTTATGTATAGACTGAGTGCCAAAGGTTCAATATTCATGTCTTTATTTATTATGGAGATGCCTTTATTATTTATTTATTATTTATTTATGGAGATGTGATCAACGTCAAAGGTCAAAGCGAGCATTTGTAGCATTGTGTCTAATGTCTATATGAGCTTAATATCAGCGGACCCCAACCTTTTTTACACCGCAGACCGGTTTAATGTCTGACAATATTTTCACGGACTGGCCTTTAAGTTGTGGTGGATGAATACAACAAAATAAAATGATAGGATCAGCATAAAAACTGGTATTTAGTAAATATAATAATAAGGGTGAATCCACTGTGTATGTAACTTTATTAGCAGTGACATCACACCAACAACATAACATGAGTAACAGCCTCTCTACAACCAAAGAAACCAAACAAAGACATTTGTTTGTTGTTAATTTTTCCAACTTGGGGGTTTCAGTTTCACACTAATGTATTATGTGTTAGTGTTAGAACAGCCGTTTGAAGAAGGTAGTGGATGTAGGTAACACATGTGACCATGTATCAATAGACAGATGTGGCTCAGAGAATCCGTTAGTTTTTCGTAAGTTATGTATCCCTTCTGTGCGGACCAGTACCGGTCTGTGGCCCAGGGGTTGGGGACCAGTGGTTTATATGACGCCTTAAGAACATATCACAAGACACTCAGTTTCATTCATCAAACACATGCCACAGACACATCTTCAATGCGGCGTCCTTCGAGGCGTACACATGGGGGTTGGTGGTGTACCTTTTCAACACTTTTCACGTCCTCAATGCCGTTTAATGCACAAACTACAGTAGCTCACAGAAGTGAGTTGATGAGTTGTTTGATGGAGAAAGTTACAGTAACAAAAATTCACAAGTGCATCTTCACTTCTGGGAGCTACTGCAACAAATAGTGTAAACACACATGACAGTTCAGTGGCAGACTACCTGAATGAGAACATAAGTAAGAATTAGAAAACTGCGATGTGTTGTCGCCGCTGCTGTTCCTTACTTTGACCTCAGCTTTCTGCGTCTTTCAGGGAAGGCCAGTCGGGGACCTGCAGCCGGGGCAGGGTCCCCTCCATCAGCCTCTCCATCCACAGTCCCAGCTTGTCCAGCTTATGGTGAACGTCTATGTTGGTGGCCCTGCTGGAACCCCTCTTGGCGCTCGCCCTGTCCTCCCTAGAATGGGACCGGGATCGTGAATGCGAGCTGGACCTAGACCTGGATCGGGACTTTCTTCTGCTATCGAAGGATAATGAGTTATCTGAGGATGAGTCACTGGGGTCGTCCCCAGTGAAGACTGGCTGGAACAAGCAAAAGTATCTCTTGTGGCCGTTGAGGGCCAGGACGTGGCCAGTGTAGTCCGAAGATTCCTCCTCTTCGTCGGAAATGTGGGTGACGCCCGAGGCCGAACGAAGTAGCGTCGGCATCCAGTGACGATGTTTATCCGCGTTGAGGAAGGAGAAGTGCAACGTCTGGGTTCTGTGAGCAGATAGACGACCACGTTAATAAAAAGCTCTAAATTCAGTAATGAGGAGGAGGAAGGGACAAAGTCTTATTCTGAGCAGTCCATACAAAGAAAGATCAAAACAATGGAGGATTCCAGCATCTAAAACCATCACATCATTAGACGTTTTCCCACTGTAGATTAGATTAGATATACCTTTAATTATCCCACAAGGGGAAATTTCAAGTAGGAACCTGTGGTAGTTTTAGAACCCTTTATCGTGCATTCTTACAGCATAGGAACTATGACCAGAGTTCTTAGAACCTTTTGAGATCCTACTTGCAGGCACGGTCTTTTTTAGTTCTGGAGGAACTGTATGACGCTGGCATTTGCTGATTGATCTTGCAGTAGAAGGGAGTGTGTTTCGGTGAATATCGCGTGGCTGAGATAGTTTTTCTATAATAGTAGACATCAGCTTATACAACAGATGTACAACCAACATGTATTACTCAACAGTAATAGCATTTATACAGTATATTGCAATAATACATTAACTGTCACACACATCTGGTCCATGAACAGATGAAGAGAAGACAGTATAGTGTGAACACATTCATTCTGTTGGTAATCAGTGATTATGGGATGTAAAAGTTTCAATACACATTTTTGCTGCTGTTAACATGTCCACTGTACTGTACATTGTACACCAGGGGGGCTCAATACGTCGATCGCGATCCACCAGTTGATTGCGAAGGTACTATGGGTAGATCGCATGGCATTTACAATTTCGCTGACAACCTATCGTTGTGAAGTGAATGAAATTTGTCACTTGATTGACTGTCGGTCTGACCAATCAATGAGCAACCGCATAACCGTCAGTAATAGCAAGGCCGTGAATAGACCAGTATGGACCAGACCGGATGTCGGGTCCGCCCGTGCGTGGCGTCCGGTAGATGCCACATAAAAACTGTCTAATTGTCGTCAGTTCCTTTTGATTCTCTGTTGGTGTCTCGCGGAAAAGCATTGAAAATATTGTTCTTATGTCGGAGGGAAATAGTCAGACAGTCAATCAAGCGTAGCGTTTACTAAAATTGCACGACAACATTTTGACAGATTTTAGAACTCGTGCACACATAAGACGCACTTTAAAAGGCGCACCATCAATTATTGAGAAAATGACTTTCAAGGGAACCTTATGGTGGGAAATAGGTCAGTCCCAGTAGCGTTCCACCAGGACTGAGGATTATGTTGGCTGGTGTCAGCAGATACTGTCCGGATGATGCATCATATTACATGTATTATTATTATTATTATTATTATATAAATATTATATGATGCATCCCTGGCTGGTTCCATTCAATCTAAGTCACCAGAGTAAGGTCATGACAAAAAATGTACATAGTTGCATTGAGCAATATGGGTTCACGCAGTTATACAAAGTACACTAACATATGTGTACATATAAATAATACAAAGTACACTAACATATATGTACATATAAATAATTGACAATATATTTATAAATAAATATATATTTGGCAATTTTATATCAGGTAGATCTTTTTGACTTGGTCATTTTGAAAGTAGCTCGCATGCTGAAAAAGTGTTAGCACCCCTGCTGCACAGTGTGTGTCCAGCATATAGTAAACTTTATGGAGATTGTCGTGGACTTGCATTTTGAACATAAATATAGATAATTTTCCATCCCTGTGTGGGTGTTAGTTGTAGTGTGTGTAAAAGTGCTTTGGAAGATGCATAATAAGATTATGTCACACTGTTGCGTACCATGGTTCTACTGCACGTGTGAATGCGCAATCAAAAAGATCCCCTAAGGAGAGTAGTTCCTACAACTCAATTACAGGTATAGGATAGGAACTAAAACGAAGAGAAAAACTACTACTCTGTGGGAAAGAGCCTATTATGACAAGGAAGCACAATGATGTCTTTCTACTAATCCTTGACGCCGAGTCTTCAAGTTCGCATCCATGATCTTAAAGCCTTATTCAGTACATACAAAGAAAAATCAAACCAATGGAGGATTCCAACATCTACAACCATCACAACATACAGCCCGTGCTTCTCGGTCTTACCCGGAGAACGTGTAGACTTCTTTCGCAAACTTCTTGAGCAGAGCGTTTTTTGAAGCATCTGTCAGCACAAGGACAACGTTGATGTGTCCGGGCCGCAGCTTCACCAGATTACTGATGTACGTCATGTCCGTCAGTTCTGTCACTTCCAAAAAGTCTTTCTTCGGAGGACGGCTGCATGGACCAATGGGAGCAGAGGAGGGTGGGCTTTACTTTACAGACAACCAATTTCTGTGTTTTATGTACATTCTCTCTTCGATTGAACTGTTTCAATGGGATGGGATGACATTTCTAAGCTAATGACATCTAGTTACAGTTCTAGCACTGACAACTGAGACTCCAACTTTGGGACTCTGTTATGAGATCTATGCTTTGTGACTGAATGGAATGCTTTAGTCATTTTGGGAATGCTAATAATGTAAAAAAAAATTACTTCCAGAACAAAACAGAGTACAACTTCATACCATTTCTCTATGAAAGCTGTACTACAAAGGTGTAAAATTCTACAAGTGAAAACAATACAAGACAATGGAAGCACTGGCTGATTAGCCGGCTGAAGTACTCACTGGATAAACAACAGAAAACACTTTAGAGCAGTCTTTCTTAAATAGCCGGGTATGCCCACCTATGTCAAGGGTGCACGTGCCCCATGGCAACATGCTGTGTCTGTGTAATGACAATAAAGGAAGTCTAAGTTATTTTTGCTGTACTATAATAAAGTGTAATGTCACATCCACTACAGTAGGTGTCTGTGGTGCTCTCATTGTCAGAGTGTGTACAGGGAGTATTAGCTCTATGATGTAGGTGTTTATACACCCATCATGAATATTTAACAGAGATGAAAGGAAAGACAGAGAGAGACGGAGATAATGAGACAAACCAAAGTCTCCCTAAAGCTAAGACCAGGAAACATGATGAAGTGTATGTAGCGCTTGACTTCACTGTGACTATGGTTGGAGACCAGAAAAGACCGTTGGGTTTTGTGTCTAAAAATGTTGGACAACAGTGGACATAATGAAGACAAATAAATGAAGGTATCACTTTAAGACATTACACCCCAATCACGCTGATAAGACACTGGAGGTTATTTGGGTGAAACCGTGGTGAATATTGTCAACAATCATCCCACTTTGTGAACACTACTTCAATAAATCAGCGAGCATGTTAGCATCATAGAAGGAGATGTATCAAAACAAAACCACACCATAGCAGAGGTTCTACTTATGAGGCTCTTATTACATATTTATCCACAAATGATATTATGGTTGCATCCAGGTGGGTGAACAAGAGCATTATTTCAAGCTGTCCTGTGTTTTTTCGTTGCATGTCATGGTCAAAGTCAACCTTGAGTCCATACTCTGTTCTTCATCTCAGTAGATTACCTTGTGGCATTCACTGTATTTGACCCATTGTCATCAGGCTGCGGTTGTTCCTTTGGCTTTGGTTTCTGAGGTTTGTTCTCACCTGGCTCACTGAAAACAACATCATAGAAAGGAAAACATCCACGTGGTTGCTAAAAAAAATAAAAACCTCAGCATCCATTCACAAGGATATGACTCAAATGTAGATCAGCCAGGAGCAGACACAGGGAATACAAAGACAAATATGATACACATGCAGTATTTTTTCTTATTTTTTTAAGCAAGTCAGCATAATACTGCGTCCCACATTAAAGGTTTGGTTTAAGTGTGCGGTAACAGGCTGTCTTACCTGAAGGCCTGGATGATGACAGTGCCAAAAAGAATGAAGAGGGCAGAGAAGATCAGTGACAGGATGGGCATCATCTCTCGCCTTTGGGAGACACAACTTTAAAGTTAGAATTTTGACAAATATCGAATATTCAATATGATGACATTCTCTCTTTGTGTTTTGCAAAAAAAAAATGACATTTGAGTCCCAGTTGCAAAGCATATTATAAATTAATTCAGCAGTTTAGATTTAAAATCACTCAAGTCATTAAAAGTTATGCATTGCTTTAATAACAGTTCAACTCACTAACGCTGCTTTAAACACCAGTCACAATATAATATATTCCGTCTGAATGACATTGAAGTGTAGAATCAACGGTATCACTGGGAGAGTCTCGTTGGTGTGAAGACCTCCTCAAGGCCTCAGTGACTATACAGAACAAAATCAATGTAGTCAACATGATAGTGATATCAATTTTGATATGTGCCTTTTTATGTCGGTAATGTACTATAAAAACAAAAAAATTAACCCGTTCCACCCCACACCCACACATCTGTATTAAGACCGCCTGTACTGCATTTGTCCCTGAATTACTCCTGTCACACACATCTACATATAGACATTCAGTTTGTTCTCAATCCCCCCGACCAACTGCTCAGAATGATGAAAAGGATGGTATTATACTTAAAATATAATTTATTAATAACAGCAATGTTAACAATAATGATAGTTACTTTGATTTGTGAAGCACTTTTCATTCAAGGAATCTCAGAGTGCTAATAAAAAGCATTTATGTCAATGGGATGGATTGGTTTTAAGAAGCATTATGAGAGCTATAGTTGACATTGATTTTCATGTCAGACTTATTCAGCGCACGACTGTATGTCCACACTAGATTAGAAAGGATAATTAAGGTTTCAGAACAGACCAGTGCGCTGAGCCATATTCATCCATAAAATGCTGGTTTTTGTGTACATTATGACTAGCATGGAGGAGTATCGTTCAACTTAAGTCATATTAGTCATAAAAATCCTACTTTAGTGCTCAGTATCACTTGAATTCAGTTTCAGTTCCTTTTTAGAAATATCTTTAAAAGCACACGACAGTCATCTGCATTTCCTGCTTTGTCCTACAGGAAATACTGCAGTCTTCCTGGGAAAGTGTCGTCTTACCAGTTTGAGTAGAGAAGGTCATCATATATTTGAAGGATGTAATCGTACGCAGCATTCAACCACTGGATGATAAAAATCTGAGATGCAACAATAAAACAAAAAAGAAAAACACAGAGGCATTAAAAAAAAAAAACACGTCCCATGTTTTTTCGACATGTTCACATGTCGGTACAGAACCAGCATGATGATGGATCTTACAGGGGCCATCTCGTTGTTGAGTTCAGGCAGCGTGGTGTCGGAAGTCAGATAGGACGGGTCCTTCTGAAGATGCTCCAGCTCTTCGTGGAGGCGAAACTTGTCTTCGTTGCTGCCGTTCCAGCCTCCACTCACGGAGCGGTACACGACCCTCCCCGCCTGGCTCCGCCTCTCCAGGATCACCACCTGTCAGGGATTTGCAAAGCACTTTTACTGTAAACTGAGGCGCTGCAGTGTTGCAGAATGTCCATACTGCTCATCTGACACCTATCAGATCTATGGATCAGCTGATATCTGTTTCATTTCCGTCTTGTTTTCATTTATTATTGGTCTACAAGTGCAGCCTATGCTCATTGTCATTCGGATAAAACGGAAAATATTTTTTCAGGTTTGCCACATACGTTCTATTTTAGGGAGGGTGTTCTTGCTGCATTGCACTAAAACAAACAAAGAACGGTGGAATTGTGCGGGGTGTGTTTTCTTGTAATTAAAGAGCTCCTCCGTGTGTGTGTGTGTGTGTGTGTGTGTGTGTGTGTGTGTGTGTAGGAAGTGTCTGCCACTGACCTGAGGTGAAAGTGCAGCCTGGTTGGAAAGCAGAGCCTGGCAGAGCGGCTGCTGCTGACGCTGGTAGACATATGCAAATCGTAGCACGTCTTTTTTGTTGGTTGTGGCAAAGTCCAGAAAGGCTTTATTGCTCGATACAAAAGCCTGGTCCTCACCCGTGATCAGCAGGATACAGAACCTGTAAACAAGTCAATGTGTCAAGGGGGGATAATTATTGAGAAGCACTGGGCTAAAGAGAGCAATAGGCAGGAATAAAACATCTTACTTCCTGCGTCTGTGGAATTGCTTGATGGGACACAGCTCATCAAAAAGCTGCTGGTTGACCAGTCGAGGCACCTGCAGGAACTTGTTGTTGGAGACAAACTCATCCATGATCTGTCTTTTCATTCCTCTAGCCTGAAACAAGAGAGACGACATAGGCCGAGTGTAACAGGAATGCAAATCTTGTGTAAGAGTGGATACGCAAGAGACACAGCAACATCTGTAAATGCCAAACAGGTAAGAACATGAACTACGGTGGTCTGGGCTGCAGGTGTACCTGGATGATGTCCACAGGCCTCTCTGTGTCCTCCTTGAACAGGAGCATGGTTGGGGCATATGTGTTAATGTTGAACTGTCGAAGCAGGCGGATAATCTGTTTGTCTCCCTGGTCTACGTAGCCGAAACGCACATAGTCTCTGAAGGCGAATGCTGTTAACTGGAGAGTGCGAGAGGATACGAGTCTTAAATAGACACCACATGAAGACAACAAAGAGTGAAAGAGGATGGTTCCAAATAGTCTCATAGTGCATTCGTATACAGGATCATATTATACATTGGATATTCATCTGATTAATTCAAATTGAACTTCAAACTATCGCATGTAAGGGCAAATTCTTACTGGAAGAATCCTATTTAGTTTGTTTATTTGTAAATAAAAGATTAAAACAAATACTTTTGTTCAAGAGTGTAAAATAACTATTTAACCAAATGCATTTTTTTTTATATTGAAAGAAAAATCTTTACCGCTACATGTCAGAATATTACCATTTTTGAAGGGACTCCCTTCTTTTCGTCACCATAATTCATCATAGCAACAGTTCCTCTTTGGCTCATTGTTGTATGTACACTGGTGTGAATACATCTCATACCTTGTAAAGAAAGGGAACAACGGGGACCTGGTCAAACAAGAGAACACTGGGCTTATTTTCCACATGCCAGCTATCCAGAAATGACAGGTAGTTGTTGTCTGTGATCTGGGAAAAACAACGGCAATTAGTTAAATAGGAATCTAAACTAAATGAGAATAAATCCAAACTATAACAACAGGAAATGACACTTTGACTAATACTGTATCTTCACCCAGATCATAGAAGAGATTAATTGAGAAGCGAAAATACCTTTTTGAGGAAACAACAATAATCTGATTCAATACTGACTTGGCCTACGGTATTATTTGTGCTGAGGTCAGCACTCATATAGCATTTGCACCTTTTCCACCAGTTTTTGGGGCAGCAGGTCTTCAATGAACTGTCGCAGGTGCTGCCGTACAATCCCCTGATGGAAGAAAGTCACCCTGCCGTTCACCAGCCCGATGATGGAGGGGGCGCGGTGAGCACCCAGCTGGCTGGCCAGGCGACGCTCACTACCCAAGTCCACGATGCCAATGCCCACACCTGGTGTAAAGGTAAAAATAAACAGCTACTGGTAAATGGATTGCACTTATATAGCAGTTTTCTACACGTTATGGTACGCACATCTCTTCTACCGACATCTCCACACCAGTGGGTGGTGCTGCACCATGCCAGCCCCCAGTGGGAACAATGTAGGGTCCAGTGTCTTGCTCAAGGACACTTTGACATGTGGACAATTAGAACCAGGATTCAAACCGCCAACCCTTCAGCCATTGGACCACCCAGTCTACCAACTGAGCCACACCCACCCATCTTACAGTAAAGTGCAATAAAAAGTGTGTTGGACTGTAAAAACCAGCACACGGAACTCACAACTTCCTGTTTGACAATTGAGGAAGCGAGATATAAAAATCCAGTCCACACAGAAGGACTTTTACTTGACTGTCTGAAACTATCAAGGGATTGTTTTGTTAAATTCCTAAAACGTTCATACGTCTAACTTTAGTATCTGGCTGCACTTTTATTTTTGAGTTTTTTTCATAAAATGATGATGATTTCTTTCGGCTTTTTCCCTTCCGGAGTCGCCACAGCGAATCCAATTCGCATATTTGACTTTTGCAGGAGTTTTTACGTCGGATGTTCTTCCTGACACAACCTATTGAATGCTCATCCCAGGAATCGAACCCGGGTCCCCCATGTACCAGTCTGGTGCCTTAACAACTGATAATGTAACATTAAGAAATCCAATATGAAAACATTTTCTCAGCCTTATAACACTAACAAATATTTAACATGCATTTTTTTCCTTAAGATTTTTCATTAGACAGTAATACAGTTACATTCATACACCGCAAGACAATATTCACAACCAACAATGAGAGGGTCAGAGACAACAGACAAAAATAAATAAATAAACAAAAAAAACACACACACGAACAGCACAAAAAAACATAAAACAGGTACAATGACAAGACACAAAAAAACAAAAAACACAAATAAGTGAATCGCATGAGTCACAGAAAGACATATGTTGACCTCACAGGTCCTACGAGTCCTGCTTAGGTTGGGCTAAAAAACTTAACACTATTCTTTGTTGCATAAAATAACACAGATTGTAAACTTATGACTGACAGAATATATACCGAATGTTCTATAAAGTTATTGCACACTAAACAACTTTAAATTTAAAGTCAGACCCTTGCAGTCGTTAAATAAGGGCTCTGTTCCTCCCTTGGCTTCATGCTTTGTTCCACCGATTCAAGTAAAACAAATAAACACCAATGAATAACTGAAGACACATCTGGCTCTCTGAAAAGCACATTTTCTTTTCTTTCAATCTTAGTCCTAATGACTTGCAACTGAGCATGTGTTTTCAGCAACGCCACAGCTACTTAAGAGAATGGCTGAAGGTTTAGTCACAGCTGCTCTTACCCAGCGGCTCCAGTTCCTGCACAGTCTCTTTCCACACAGGCTCAATGTGGATGCATCCAAAACACCAGTCAGACGTCACCTTGATTAAGTACGGCCTCTTATGGCTGTCTGGCAACACCTCGCTGTTAAACTTCACATGGTGAAGCAGGTACTTGTTGTCTGCAAAGTCCCGGGACCTGAAGCATGAACCAGACATAGAATAGTATGGAATAAAATAGAATATAATACAAATTTATTGTCATCAAATCAGTGTAGCAGTTCTGTTTCTATAGCAGCAAACACTTAAAAGTCCAAGAAGAAAGCTGCATATAAAAATATAACTGGAAAATGATTGTAAAGACTGTACAAACTATCACACACAATTATACCAAGAACTATTTATAATATATAAAAACACATTCCAACATGGCTGCGCTGTGAGGCTGCGGCTCGTTGGGGCTCCTGGCGCCCTCGTAGGTTGCCAGAACAGCAGCTCTT
>JAPTHA010000023.1:13756777-13778094 GCA_029814585.1 Gymnapogon annona | reverse complement strand
ATCTAAATTTCCCTACTGTGGGACAAATAAAGGAATATCTTATCTTATACAGTATGACTCTATGACTCATGTGGTTTGCTTTTTCTGTCACAGTAGCTGTTTTGTTTTTTTGTGCTCTCTAAGTGTGTGTGTGTGTGTGTGTGTGTGTATGTGTGTTCTGTCTGTTGTCTCTGATCCTGTCATTGTGGGTGATGAATGTCATCTAGTAGTGTATGAATGCTACTGTAATATTGTCTAAGGAAAAATCGAAATCATATTAGAAAACAGACATGCATTTGTGTAAATATATCTGCAGGAAAATAGTCTATGACCACACTGTATTTTATTTAGCTTAAAAAAGCCACATGAAGGCAACATTTTCAGTGTGATATATTAACAGTCTAATTATGGCTACAAATAAAGTAAAGATATGCAATGATGGTATAAAATAATCAGTTGTGTCTGTGATTAATCGTCTCGTCCTCACTAACTGCTGATGTTGGTTTTGTTCAATATTTGCACACCAGTGATTTTATTTATGTATTTTATTGTATTGATTTAGTCTGTTTATTTTGAACACATGCTGCTCTACTGACAATACCTAAAGTGTAATACTTACTGTATCAAAAGGGACTTTTCACCGCAAAAGTACAATGTGAGTCCAGTGTAGATCTATCATTCTTTATTCACTTTTAAAAAGCTCTCTGTACATCGATCGTAAGTATGAATAAACAAATCACTAACTTAATTATCAGTCACGCCATTACCAAAAATGCAGCTAATTCCAACATCACAACCAGTAAACCAAAAGTAAGCAGTTAAATAAATCTTACCTGTGGGCAATGGTAGAGACGCATCACTGAGGAGTGGGATGGGTTCAACTGTGTGTTCCAATAAAACAGAAGAGAGTGTTTGCTGTGGTGCAGAGTGAAGGTACTAAGCGTTCTCTGAAGCCACAGTGAGCAGGTGTGCCTCCATATCCTCTGATCAAATCTTATTAAGTGTCTTTATTCGAGCCTCTTTACTTCTGGACAGAAACTTCTGTTGTCGCTGGAGGCGAGCATATGGAGGGATTAGGATAATGTAATAAAAATAATGAGGACTCAGCGTGTACCAGCATCCAAGTAGTAACAGTACTAACATGGTGTTTGTAGTTTATCTTGTTGCTTCTCTTCTGTGAGGTCTCTGGCATGCTTTAAATTCCACTTTTATGTCGATACTGCCTCCCCTGCCCTGCACTAAGGGTTCTTTTTATCCTTGTGGATAAATGCCAGCAGTCGCATAGTGCGTAACATTCATTCATCTTCCAAACCCGTTGCATCCTTTGCAGGGTCGCAGGGGTCACTGGAGCCTATCCCAGCTACTCAGGGCGAAGGCGGACCCTGGACAAGTCGCAGGGTCATCATTCACACACTTTCATACAGGGGTGGGCAAGGTGGGTGAAGTGCCTTGCCCAAGGACACAATGGCACATGATCAGGAGAGCGGGAATCGAACCGCCAACGCTTTGTTGCCCGACGACCTGCTCTACCACCTGAGCCACATAATGCGTGACTTTCTTTCTTTCAATATGACTGTTTTACTGCTGAGTACTATTGTTTACTTCCGTGTGTGTGTAGTATGATGAATGGACTCAGATGAAAATATAGGGATGCTCACCTGTACATGTTACTGTAGAAGTACATTGATGCTATTTTTCAGAAATATGAAAAAACTTTATTTATCCCCGAGTGGAGATTTAAGAAGGGCAAAGAGCAGCACAGAAGGAATGGGAAAATAAAAAATAAATAAAGATAAATAAAGCAAGCCGTTCAAAGCAGTAATGACAAATGCACAGGTATTGCATAGGGACAGTAGCACAAGGCTCCAAAGTATGCAAATAAATAAATGAACTAATAGACAAGTAAACAAAAAATAATTTAAAAATAGATAAATAGAAATAGAAATAGAAAGACAGATAGAAAGAATGAAAGAAACAAAAAAGAAGGAAAGAAAGAAACAAAGAAAGAAAGAAACGTAAAATTACTATAGCCCCTTGTACAATATCTCACATTTAAACACACAGTGGCATCTCAACTTTGTAAATGATTGAACATCCACAGCCTGAATCGAGACTGACAGTCGAACACAACCTGTGAGCCAGTATGAATGCATATCTATTTTGGAGTGAAAATATTATATATTTAATAAAATAAATAGAGATCAGTATTTATTATATTTTGAACATATCCCAATATACAGATAATACCTAAAGTGAAATATTTACTGTAAAAAGACAAATGTTTGAATGATGTCTGGTGCAAACTATAAAAACTTCACAGGAGTTTTACTGAAAGGCTGTTTTTTTTTATCCCTGGAGCTCACCATTACAGAGAACCCCCTGGGGAGTGTGAGGATGACAGCTCATCATCAGACTGGCACCACGGTGTACCTCGAGGGAGCAGAGTGGGAGTGACGTGGCATGAGCTCAATTTACTCCCTCTGCTATTCACTCCTGTGTGTACAGACCAAGAGATAGCATTTTTACAGATTTGCTAATCCTGCCTGTGTCCCTCAGGGGCTTCCATCATGGCGTTGCACAACACAGAGCAATTAAGTGTCCACAGTGTCCACATATATCTGCAGCTGTACATAATGACAGCGTCCCAGTATGACATAAGTTAGAAAATAGTCATTTGTGGCCAATCTTATTCTCTCAAAGTCATGACCTGGAAATGTGCAAAATTCAACAAAAGGAAAGATACTGTTCAAAATGATGATGAATAAATGAATACTATTTTTTTCAAGGATTGTGCTGAAGCACAAATTTTAGGTACTTGCTATTTACTTCATTATTTTCCTTTAATTCAGATATATACTCCACTATGGTCAACCATCACATTTATTTCTGACAGATTTTCTTATACTTTCTTGAGGGGATAAAGTTTAATACCCTGTGATGAACTGGCGACTTGTCCAGGGTCTCCCCCTGCCTTCGCCCTGAGTAGCTGGGATAGGCTTCAGCGACCCTGCAAAGGATGTAGCGGGTTTGGAAGATGAATGAATGAATGACACACACTCTTTTTGTTTTTGTATCTCTAACTGTTTTTCATTACTTATTGTACCCTACATTTTGCTCATATTGCTTGGATCACAAATGTCCGACATATGGCCTGCAGGCCAAAACCAGCCCAATGAAGGTTCTACCTGGCTGTGATGATTTTGCCAAGTGCAAGATTATTAACATACAAAGGGTATAAACCCATTTTGATGAACATTTGAACAAGATTATGCCTTTCACTAAATGTTTTATGCTTATGTAAGAACACAATGATCTGTAATCCACATCTATGAATGATAAATGATAGGATGAGAATTGATATTATCATCAAAATTGCACTTGTGTTTCTTAAATTTCTGATTTTAAGTTATTCATACTTTTTGAGAAAACATGGATTGTAAATATACACATTTTCATAATTCAATGTTGCTTTGTTGCATTAAAAATGAAAAAATGCCATGTTATTATTGTACTGGTCCGGCCTTGAGATGAAACTGGGCCGTTTGTGGTCCCAGTTTGCACAACCTTGACTCACAGTGGAGTATTTGCAGAGGTTGTGATTACTATTACTATACCCCCATCGTCCTCTAAGTGGTAGTATGGAGACAGTGTTGGGAAGTTAATGGGTCTGTTCCGAACATTCGCCAGTAGATGTCAGTAGTGCTCATTTAGCTACAAACAAAAAAAGCGTAAAAGAAGTCTAAAAAATCCAGTGAAACCGGAAATGTCAACCGAATAACTACGAATCTGCGAAGTACAAGCTTCACTTTATAGTACATGATGGATTTCTAAATTTCAAGAAAAAACAGTGGTGTAACGGTCGTCGTTGGGAAAACTGCGAATATGACAAATGGTAGGTTTATAGAACGGTGAAATCTAAGTGTTTGCAGTGAAATACGACATGTAAGTTCGGCGACTTTTTGGTAGGTATGCTAACGCTAAGCTAACGCAATGTTAGCTGTTGACGTGGCCCAGGACAGCACTGTTCGTGTCTAAAACTCATCACTGGGTATTCGTTGTTGTTGACCCTGTAATGTCATGCGCTGTTTTCTATATATTTAACGCACTATTTGCAGTTCCTGTGAAAAAAAAACATGCAAGGCTTCACAAGATCTGTCTGGCTTCATGATTTAGTACGTTGCGGTAGCTAATGGTAAACAAGTCAGTTTGACACTATTATGATACAAGCAATGAGGAAACGCCTGCCGACTTAACATTGGCATGCAATTCTTGAATGTTAGCTAGCTCTTAGTGTTTCCTGTTTGTTTACCAATTTAGGTGTAACAAAGATTTTGTGGTAACATTACTCACTCTGAAATCAGAGTCAGCAGCTAATTTGTACAGACAGGTAACATCTCTTCACTGTATCTACCTGTTTTTCTTTCCCTCGTATAAACAGTTGTTTCTTTTTTTTTTTTACTACAAATTAAAACTAACCTGAATGGCATTAGAAGTTTTTTTCACGTCAGAGGACGATTTCTAAAACTGTGTGTATTTTAGTTTTATCCAGCTAACATTAAAACTAACCTGAATGGCATTAGAAGTTTTTCTTTTTTCATTTCAGAGGACTTTATTTCTAAAATTGTGTGCTGGTTTTATTTTATCCAACTAACTCATTTTTGTGGGTGTGTCATGCTATACTTGTCTGTCTTTTGCAGTGTACTCATTCGATGGCATCGTGGTGTTTGGGCTGCTGTTCATCTGCACTTGTGCGTACCTCAAAAAGGTGCCTCGTCTCAACAGCTGGCTGCTGTCGGAGAAGAAAGGCGTGTGGGGTGTTTTCTACAAAGGTAGGTATTCTGTGTAATGCATCTGAATTCTATTAACTGTCTTTTAGACAGAAAATATCAATGACCATGAAGACTAAGTGAGTAAAAGGTGTTAAAATCACCAGCAGCAATTCACTGTCTCATGGAGGCTATTTAATATTGTAGTAAGTGTAGAAGCTCCTTACAATGTTGACTCTTTGTACTACAGTACTGTATGTGGTCAAATAATTTGCCAGTGACTGATCTTTTCCCTTACCTTTTCAAAATAAAATATTTTGAATTGAAGACAACTGCCACTAATGCATCAAGCTATTGTTAACTCATACGGGTATTTTCTAGTATTGCATTTTTCTGCCTCGCTGATTGTACTCCTGGAAGAGTCTTGTCATTGTGCAGTTACTTCAGTTGTCCCTTTCCTTTTTTTCTACTATTTGCATTTTACTTTGTGAAAAAGACCCACAACCTCCAAGTTGTTTGAAATCGCAAATTTAGACAATGAAACCAGTCTTTTTATGGAGCTTCTTAGGTATGTTGTTATTGTAGCTTTTTTTCCCCCTGAGTACACATGTTCAACCAGTTCACCTGACAGATATTTGGAAAGTCGTCCTCCAACACAATTTTGCTCCCTCCTACAATTAGTGCCCTCCATTTCTTTCCTGAATCACAGACTAGACAAACAATCCCACTTTATCACTACTCTAGGATGTTGGTGTGTCGAGCCAGAACTTTCTCTAGTACTAGTATAGTATTAACTGTGTGGAGCAGATTTGGCTATACATGACTATTAATTTGCACTTCTACATGTAGGGCTGGGAGGTTTTACTAAAACATTCTATGACAAGCTTTGAGGTAGAGTTATGATCCATGATCTGAAATGCAATTTTCTCACTTTGTAAAAAAATGGTGAATAATATTCAAAAAAATACATTTATCTATATTCTGTATGTGAGATGTATGAAATGGTATTTTATTATTGTTGTTGTATATACCCTGTAGTTGTTTAGTCTTATTTCACTATTTTTACAATAGCTGCTGAACTAAACTGTCCATGTTTTCTGAAACTTTTTGCTGCAGTTTTTCCCATAAATTACATATACTAATTAAGTCTCACACAGAGAAGAATTTCATCCACACTTCATTAGAGCTATACCAACCCTCAAATAGCTCTGGCACCTGCTCTATTGTTGTGTTATCTGGGTTGCTTGACGAGTTCTTGGGTGTAAACTGAGTACAGGATGCAGTGCATTTCATTAAATAGTGTTTGGAGAGAAGGTGTTTTAGTGAAATGTGAACTTGAGGAAGAGGATTGTTCTTTCACATAGTATGGAGAGTTACAAAGTGATAATGGGCAGATAACATGAGGAAGGATCATGATAACCCTGCCACTGTGCAACATGTACAGCATGTTGACCCACATTCCTACTGAGTCTAATTTACCTTTAATTTGTATGACTGAAGACTTAAAATGAACCAAAAGTGTTTACTACACTCACATGACTCCAAATCATGAGCATAAATCCGAATTTCAGCATCTCAGCATATAGAACTGGACTATTGAACCATGGATTTACACTAATCCTTCAGAGTCTGAAGTTGTAAGTTCATCAACAGCAGCAAAATAACACATTTTCAAACTTTGAAAGTAAACATACACTTAAGAAACTAAAGGATCACCATACTGTCACATAAATAAACATGTTAGGCTAATACTATTAATGCTATGTGCCCCTCGAGAAAATAACCTACTCAATGAAAAAAATAAGTAGGATGTTCCACATGATATGGAAAATTTACCAGCACACCACATTAGTTCAGCTCTGTATACCCGAGCAGGTAGATTGGTCATGTGCCAGTCCAGAGGCCAACATATGTCTCTATGTGACTCATTTAGTTGACTTGTCTTTTTTTTTCTTTTTGTCATTGTACCAGTTTTGTGGTTTTCATGCTTTTTGTATGTGTGTGTGCGTGCATGTTTTTTTTGTGTTGTCTCTGATCCTGTCGCTGTGGGTTGTGAATGTCTTGTTGTGTATGAATTCAATTGTAACATTGTCTTAAGAAAATTCCAAATAAAATATATATTTTTAAAAGGTATAGTTCTCTTTAAGAAACTGTAATAAATACAGTGGTAGTTGTGCAGTTTAAGCTGAATGGCTGCTGAGTGGATACCTTTGGACAGCACTGTTACATAATGATGCAAACTATATAATCTCTCTGAAAATGAAATGATACGGTGAATTAAGATCAAGATATCATGTCACAAGATTGCCCAGCTATGTCTCGTCTCGTCTTATGTGTGGGGAAAAATACTTCTGAACATGAATAAATTGGCAGGATATACAGATAGATTTATGCACATTCTAGCCATTTGTAGTTTTCGGTCAAAAAATCACCACAGGAATCTGGTTCTCCACTCATCCTTCTGCACGTCAATTTGAATCTAATCTTTTTGTTTATTCCCTCTCTCTCTCTTCCCAGCTGCAGTAATTGGGACACGACTTCACATTGCCGTGGCGCTTTCCTGCCTGGCTATGGCGTTTTACGTGGTCTTCTTCAAATGATTAGACCCAGACTGGACTGAAAATGGGACTGGACGGGGGTGCTGGTTGGGTCCAACTCATCTAGGTGGTCATGTGCCAATCCTTGTCGTGGGATACCTCTTGGATCACATGACCGATGAAGTTGCCCCGAGCACCTGTGTATAGGACTTGCCAGTGCTGCACCTTCCTGGCGGACGGGCAATATAATTCCTCCCTTAATAAGGTGTGCACTACAGACATGAAGGGCATCCTGAATCGACTCCACAGTTCTCACTCCCAGAGAGAGAGAGCCTGTTGGGTCACATGGTTTCATCCTGTTGTTGAAACACACTGTTTGTCGTCTCCATCCACACCCCTAATTCTCTCTGTTAAAGGCTGTAGGATCTGGGAGAGACAGTGTATGAAAGGTGTAGGATAATGTGTTTTACCTTGTACCTGTACACAAACATTAGCTTAGCTGTGTATATTTGGAAACAATAAAACCAATAAAGGTTTCCCAGAGGTATTTGTGATCAATCTGAACATGATCAAAATCTGCTTGCTCCCAGAAATGTTTTTTCCGGTGTCAAGAGGTAGAGGGGAAGAAAACAAAGCTAATATATATATGTATGTGTTCTTCTGTACACCATATTTTACTTCATTGTATCACTTCTATTTTGTTAACAGTGCTCTTAATCATCTCTGAAACTGTTCACATTTGACTCACACTTTGCACAGGTGTATATTTTATTTACTCTGAATCAAAACTTGTAATTGTATATTCGAAAAAAGATTGTTTTTACTGTCAAAAATTGTAAACTGTAAATCCCTGAAGAGTCAAAAATAGTAATTGTAAAACAGGCATTTCTTTACATTTTTGGATAATTGGATAACTGCAGTAGACTTGCCTATAGTTATAAATGCAATGCCAAATATGGATGGCATGTTTTGTGTCACCTTAATTAAATGCTGTTACTTTTACTTTACTATTGCAACGGTGCATTTTTTATTACTGCAAAAAAAATTGTTCTAAGAAGGGTCGCAATGCAGTTTTGATTAAAATGTTGATCAGATGTTTTCTATGTGTGTTGACTTTAAAAGAAATGAAAAACACTTTTGTTAAACCCACCCTTTTTTGTAGATGTAGGTAAATACAGGTTTTACATAGTTATTCAACAGGATGCTACTACTATAACATAAAATGAGCTTTGAATTGATTACAAACAGGTGTCACTATTTTGGTACAGATGCTGATTTCCCATAATCTTCAAAACCCCTTTTGAGAAAGTTAATTCTAAAAGACATTTGCCACTGGTTCACATTTTGATTCAAAATTCTTAATGTATTACACGGGTCTTCAAGTAAAGTGCCTGCAGAATAAAAGTTGTGTAACTTTTGAGTGACATAGAAAAATTTAGTCAAACCCTGGGTGGCGGTTTCTAAAATATAGTCTTGGAACAAAATGTGAAATTGTGAGAAATAATGCGAGAATGGATTTTACTCAATGTTTATCTCGGAGCTATGGCAAGACACTGCACACAACATGTTCTTCCTCATGGAAGATTCAGAAATATATTTAATATGGTTTTTATATAGTTGTTTATGGTTGCATAAACGAACACGAGCAGTAATACATATACACTGAAAACATCACACAACCCTTGTCATTTGATTTCTAATTCAATGTTTTAAAATGTGTTAGATTTAACACATTTAATGTCTTTAATATTTTTCATTAGACAATATTACAGTTACATTCATACACTACAAGACAACATTCACAACCCACAATGACAGGATCAGAGACAACAGACAAACAAATACACACACCAGTTTGTATGCTGGTACAACTGGTACAATGACAAACGCCACATAAGTGAACCGCATGAGACACAGACACATTTCATCTCCAAGATCATTTAGAATAAATAAGTTGTAGCTTGGTTTTATTGCAGTAATTATGTAAAATTTTGTTTTTGGAATCCTCAATTGTTTCCATTCTTTATTTGTTCTGATTATATATCCTTGTACATTTTTATGTGCACAGTAGAACCAGCACTTTCGTTTTCATAAGTTTTTGCTCTTTACAATATACGAGCAATTTCTATTCTATTACTTGTGACTCATGTAAAGGCAAACAGCTGCAACTCCATCTATGTAGCCGCAAAACTTTCTGGTTTTGTCATTGTGTATTTGTTAAATCATGAGACATTTCGGTTATCTTTTTCTATTTCTATTGTTGCTCATAAATGTAGTCAAACAGATGAGTATTCTGCCACTGTGCTTTCTGCATCTGTGTTGTAGATCTATTTTTGTGTACAGTACTGTGGTTCCAATAACTCAATGCTTTCCTGAAAGCTCTTCACAGCACTCAAATACATTTTACACCTAAAAGAAATAGGATGTTGTACAAAATATAGCAAACTACATGAAAATAAACTATATGGAAATTTTACCAGCACACCACATTGGTTCAGATCTATATACCCGAACAGGGCTTGTAGGACTTAGGTTTTGTTTTTTTTTTTTTGTTTTTTGTGTGCTTTCTCATGTTGCGGGTGGGCCACAGCCTACGAGCATTTTTTCCAGCAAGTCCACTATTTTAAAACAAAACAAAACAAACAAAGGCTCATGTATCAGAATAGATTTAAAAAGAAGGTAGAATTAAAAAAAACACAGTGTCACTATCTGTTTTGTGCTTTGTGTGTGCGTGTGTGCATGTTTTTTGTCTGTTGTCTTTGATCATGTCATTGTGGGTTGGGAATATCATCTTGTATGAATGCAACTGTAATATTGTCTAATGACAAAAATGACTTATTTCTGTGTTTTGTTTGTTAGTTTGTTTTTTGTGTGTTTTGTCTGCTGTCTCTGACCCTGCCACCGTGGGTTAGGGGTGTCGTCTTGTATTAGCGTTACATGTACACACGCTTTTTACACCGTTGGTATTTGACACTCTGGTGTTTTTTTTTAAGTTGCACACTCACATCAAAAGGTATTCGGTGATTGACAGACAGAGGGAGATTCCCACTCGTGCTCGCTGTTGCCATAGCGCTGTTGAGACGGGACAACCCCGTTTCCCCACAACGTCTTTACATATGTATATACAAGTCTCGCGAGATTATGGCATCGGGGCCGCGCAATAACGACTCTACAGACGTACGCGTTCTCGGGGTTTTCCGCGCTCACAGGCAGTGAAAGAACAGGGGCGAAAAATCCAGCGAAAGCTAGTCCAGACAGAGTACAGCTTCCTGACCCGACAGCGTCTTGTAGAGGAAGTTGCCTTCAAGAACCCCCGACGTGCACGAAGAGGTGGAGATTTTTTTTTTGCACAATTGCATCGAATTTGCACAAGCGGACGGCCGAAGTTTTATACCAACCCGGGACCGGTTCAGTTGGTTAGTTTTTTTTTGTTTTTTTCTTTACCGTGGAGCTTGTACTCGCACCACGTCGTTGCCAACCGGAGAAGACAGCGAGAGAGAGGACAGAAGTTTCCGCTGGCTTGTTTTGTCACTGCGGGGCCAGTAAATCCGCAGGAATGTCGCAGAAGGAGAGACCCACTTTCCACAGACAGGAGCTCAACAAAACCGTATGGGAGGTACCGGAGCGCTACCAGGGCTTGTCTCCCGTTGGCTCCGGTGCATACGGATCCGTGTGGTAAGCAGTTGTTGCAGAAACTATGAAGCTCGATTGCACAACGGGCAAAAAAAAAAAAAAACGGTTGGTTCCCACCACCCACAGAGGCCCGTCGGAGCTAAGTCCCCCACGGGAGGAGATAATGTAGCAAAAAAAAGTGGCACTGGAAGAAAATCAATAACTCAGAATAACAAGGCCTTTTGTTTACATTTTGTACTTTTGTCGATTCGTGCACGTTTCGGCGCGGCTCGCATTTCTTTGGCGGGTGGGGATTATTTTTGTTTTTGTGCACATTTTTCTTTCTTTTTTTTTTAGCCGTCCCACAAGATCTCGTCCCGTAAACACCCGTTTTTTTCCGGTCATTTCCAGTAAGATCCGTGGGGTGGGGGGGAGAAAAGTTAGTCCACGTTCACAGTGTTTAAATCAAGTGCAAGTGCGTGTTAAATATACATATATTGTTCGTTTCCTTGTGACGAAACCTCATCTGTGACATGTCGATGCTTGCATCATCTGCCAAAGTGCTGCCTTCCGCTTTATACCTTTGCTGTTACAACTAGGGTTTGACTAAATCGAAGGGGAAAAAATAAAAAAAAAAGAACAACTGTCGTCCAGTGGACCAGCATTGTAGTTTCACATGCACAAGCTGGTACTTTGTACATCCGCACATTGCATGCATTATGCATTTTCTAGTTGGGTGCAGCCTGCAGAGTACCAGAAGGTCACGTGGTTTTCAGAAACTAGGCCCCCCTCGTGCATAGTGAGGGCTTTTCTATAGGAGCTCGATCCACGACGATGATGACTCTAGAATGATGTCACCCTTTCTGCCGTTGTGGTACACACATGACTCACAGTCCCGAGGTTAGGTAGTGGCCTCAGCACTGACGCCCTTTAGTCACCACTAAGTCACAGATGGCACCGAACTGTAATTGGAACTTTTCTGTTAATTTTAGGGAGCACTTTTTCCGCACGTGAAACTGTTGTGTGAGTTCCTTACAGTTACTGGCACAGAGTGTAAAGGGTTAACCATGACCTCATTTTCTTCTCATAGAGGATCGCTGTAGAACCAGCTACATAATGTAGATGTTTTTTGAAAGACAATCATACTGAGTGATACTTAACTAAGGGATGTCAAACATGTGGCCCGGAAGCCAAATGTGGCCTGTCAAAGCATCCCTGCCGGCATGTGGAATGCAAAAAATTGCACCTAAGATATTTGCAAAAATTATAATTCAAGTTCTACGTACACACTGGGAAAAATCTGATCATAATAACGCATAATTAATATTTTTTCTGAGGAAATGTAAATATTTTCATGCAATTTTCCTGTATTTGCACTAAAACGTTGAAAAAAATATCTGAAATTTCCCCATAGGGGACTAATAAAGGTATCTAATCTAATCTAAAACAGTACCATTTCACATAAAACAAATAACCTGAACAAATGTGAACAATCTGAAATGTCTTTTGAGAAGTGTAATTATATCAATATTCTACCTCTTACTAAATGTTTGTGTATTTGTAGACCCAGTGTGATCTGTAAATTGTAATGTACATGTATCAATTATAAGCTGAGATATAATATTGTTCAAATGACTTATTTTTATTAAGAATTTTGAGGTTAATGTTATTTGCATTGTTTTAAAGGACAATTTATAGATGTTAGATATAAGAAAAATTGGAGTTGACATTATTCAAATTAATTCTGTTATTATTTGAATGGCTCCGCCTGCTTGAAACCAAATTTGGCTGAATTTGGCCGCCCAGCTAAAATGAGTTTGACACCCCTGATGTAGTTCCAGGGATCTGCTGGTTTGGACCAGTATGTATTAACCTCTGCTCCAGAGGAATGCTTTCAAATGCAGATGGAGGTTATTGGCCTTTCTCTTTTGATTTATCTTTATCTTGCTGACTGTAGGAGTTTTTCCTTTCTCGTACCTGCGTCTGCACTGTTCTGCCTTTCAGGAAATTCCTCTGAGTTTAAATATAACTCCCAACAAGAGCAACCTCTATCTGTCGGAGGAATCATATGGTCACAATGCTTTTGGGTGATTATAGCTTACAATAAATTTTCTGCGTGGTTTAAACTGCAGTGTGTCATTAAAAACCCTTCAGATGGTATCTGAAAAGTATAAATAACCCCACAAGACCTACTCCAGAGTATCATGGCTGTTGGACAGTTCAACACTCACTCTCCGCTTGTCAGTTGGGGAAGTCTTTGTTGCTGCTGCCATGACTTCCCTCTGCTTTTAAAAACACAAATTCTTCCTGGTTTCTAAATATGGAATGCATATGCTATGGATTTCTGGAATAATTACCCTCTTAGGGTTTAGATGCAAGACCTGCAAGAGAAGTACTGCCCCCTTTTGCCTTAAGTGTGACCTTGTTTCTATTTTCTATTTTTGCATACCAGGGTTGGAAGAGAGCCAGGATGTTTGGAGGGGGGGGAATATACGCTGAAGTCTCGTCTTTTTTTTTTTTGTAGAGTAAAAAACCCATACCGGCATGTGTGCCATCGGTGCACATTAATTTAATAATCAGTGCTTTTGGAATTAATTGAATGTGCAAATTAAACTGCACACAAAAAATGTGTATTCGTTATAATTTGTTCTAAATATATGAGAAAATATTTTGGCAGAAACGTACGATGACGTTAGAAAATGTCTTCCCTTTTTATATTGTGCTTCTGTGTTTAGGTAAAGAACTACGAGTCACCCTTCTTTTCAATTTGTATCATTCGGGTGGTTCATTGAAACACAACGGCAGCACCAGCGTGGTGACATGATATGACATGGTTAGGAGTCTTTTTTTTTTTTTTATTTAGATTTTCATTAGACAGCATTACAGTTGCATTTAGACACTAGAAGATGACATTTCCAACCCACAATGACAGGATCAGAGACAACAGACAAAACAAAAGAAAAAAATCCTATTCCAATTTCCTTACAGGGATAAATAAAGTATTGATTGATTGAGTCATGTTAAACATCACATTACTTTCATTTTAAACAGATCACTGTCTTTAACCTTTTGAACTTCCAAAACAAAAGATCCCTAATTACAGCGGTTGTTTAACAAACAAACAAACCTATTCTCAAGCAACTTAACTGCTATACTGATGTAGATCATCATCCACCCCTAAAAGGATGGCACTAATGAACCTTCCCATGACACAGCTCCCAAGCCATTCCCAACATCAAGGATAACCTCATGTAAACATCTATTGGCACAACGGACAGAATAACACCACGTCCAGTGTTTCACGATTCTGATTCTGGTTTTAGTTTGTATGGATGCTCGCTGTTCATTCTAAAAGTGCTGTGAGAGAAGTGTTATCTGGCCATGACAAAGTCTGATGTCATGACATGGTTTTAAATTAGGAAATGGGAAGTGAGTTGTCAGCACTTCAGCCTTGAGTTTAAGCTTTCTGTTTGTCTTAAGTTTAAAACCAGCAATTTTACACAACTTTTGACTCCCGACTTTCAGCCTCATGACGTCAGACAACTGGAGCTGCTCAATTTGGCATAAGCCCAGGGATCAGGCGCCGGAGCCTCAAATCATCTAGGCATGCTGATGTCACGTGCTGAGAATATTGAAAGAAAGTTGTTCTTTACAAGTTCATGTTGATCGGTGCATTTCTATCTACAAACCCGTTTAATTTACAGAAGATCATGTAGGCGTGTGTGATACAAATAAAAACATTAAGACATAAACAACACAGAGACATTTGCATAATGTCTAGAGCTACGTGCTATTTACTTTACACTCAGGGCCTTTTCAGGGCTTGTCACATATAAAACTAAACTGAGCGTGTTTGTTTCTATTCTAATCGCAGCAGGTGGGCATTTTCTAATGCAGCTGTCTCATGTAAGCCTTTACATTGACAGTGATTTGTGAATGGCTGGTGACAATAAGTTGTGCTACTTATTATTACTACAGAAGGACTTCAACCATTAGCCGTTTCCAGTCGAAGGTTTAGTCATCATTATAGCTGTGAGTGCGTCGTGTTGTCACCTGATGATGTGATTGTTAGATGATTTTAAAAAAAGCAGGAGTGCTTTAATGTAGGACAATCAAAAAAAGTGCTTATGCAATGCTTTTCATGTTGGTTTTTCTTTTTACCTGTCTTTGCTCGGTGGTGTTGAGGCTTATCAATAATTAAATATTTGAAATATTGTTTTGCATCAGTCTACTTCCAGCTTATTTTTTCAATATTATATCCATGGTCCCCAACCTTTTATTATGCCACAGAACGGTTTAATGTCTGACAGTATTTTCATGAACCGGCCTTTAATTTGTGGTGGATGAATATAACAAAATAAAATGATGGGACCCACATAAAAACTGGTATTTAGTAAATATAATAATAAGGTTGACTCCACTGTGTATGCAACTTTATTAGCAGTAACTTGCGGCCCAGAGAATGATAGTTTTTCAAAATAAGAGTTTCATTATAATGATCAGTGGATCCTGAAGTCTGTCTACGAGTGAATCTAACTAAACTCAAACTGTCAAAGTATGTGAAGAAGCTGAAATTCAATCACTAAGAAATGTATTGATAGAAAATGGAAGTTAGACCCCGCCCCCCTTCCAATCAAGATGTGGATGAAGAAGTCAACAGTTGTGTGAACCTGGAGAAAATAACCTGAGAAAATGCTGAAAAAAAGAAATGGGATGTTCTACAAGATATGGAACCATTTATAAATACATGGAAAATTTACCAGCACACCACATTGGTTCAGCTTTATATAACCGAGCAGATTTTGTTTTTTTAATGTATCTGTTTATTTTGGCTTTTGATCTGTTTTGTGCACTTTATGTATGTTTTTTTTGTTGTCTCTGATCCTGTCATTGTGGGTTGTGAATCCCGTCTTGTAGTGTATCAATGCAACTGTAATATTTTCTTATGAAAAAAATAAAAAGTAAAAAAAATGATCAGGTTTTTATCATACTTAAGTAAAGCTAATGTAATCTCTGCATTTTCTCGACTTAGTCTGCGTTCTGTTGTACCAGTTGTCGATGGAAGTAATGTCACTAATGTGGATCAGCATAACTCATTCATTCATTGTCGAGATTTATACTTTCAGTTTTGCTTGTATGTTAGGTTTTTATTAGTCAACTTGCTGCCGTTGACCACTGCTTCCCTGTGATGCAGGCCTCATCTCACGCTGTTCCCTTTACAGCCCTTCTTTTTTTCTTTTTTTTTTATAGCAGTTTGTTATTGCCCTTCCATTTATTACACACTAATTGGATGGTGTATGCTTAGACTCATATTGTTTGCCCAGCAGATTAGCAAGCAATTTTGAAAGACTGTGTGCATGTTTCTTTCTTGGGTATTTGACTTTGCTGCTGTGCACATCTGCTGAATGTTAGTTTTTGTTTAACAAGTGACATGCAAACCACTCGTCCTCCAGGACTGGTACAAAGAGTAACGCTGGGTGTTTTGAGATTTTCTGTAGAAAACGCTGCTTCTCTTGATGTCCTCGTGTGGACGTATTAAGGATATTTGTGGTTGAGTTAGGTGTGTTGACTCAGTTGCTCAGTGTGAAGATCAGCTCAGTTTGTGAATTCCATGTCTAGAGGAAATAACTCCTGGATTATTTTTGGAGTATTATGTAGTTTGTGGCGGTTTGACAAACAACAAAGAAAAAGGCTAATTTAACTATAGACACGTGTAAAACATTACTGGTAGTACCCCTCTGTTAATGAAGAGAAAAGCTCTGAATTCTCACAGAAAGAACTTTAAGTAATAATAAAAATTGTGTGAAAATCACATATTGATTTCGAATTGTGGTTCAGCAGATTATTCAGGGGGAAAAAAACCTATATAGATGAACATGCTGATAAAAGAGTTCACAGGAAGTGGAAGTGGAATTTGCCGCCAAATGGCACCAATCTGTGAGGCTGGTTTTGCAACCGTCCATTTGTGATACAGCTTAAGTGATTGATCTGGAAGGAATGTGGTTTGTTGTAAGTGGATTGTGTTTCTCAAACAAGGAGGAAACGCAGCAATGTGGTGCTTTCGTGGGAAGGCTGAGACTCTTTCCTCTTTAAAAAAAAAAAAAAAATTATTATCCATGTTGAACTTGTTTCTGTATCCCTGCATTTGCCTCTAATAGTCTTGACTTTTACAACATTTATAGCTTTGAAGAATCCTTGATCGGGGTGGAAAGATTGATTCATATCTACCCTTTTAGAGCACATTCCTTCCATCTTAGGAGCTTCACTTCATTTTGCCCCAAGAGAAGCAACTGGAGTGCATGCATGCATGTTCGCTTTTACTTGTCTTTTTTCCATGTTTTTTTTTTTTTTGCCACACCTGTCATTGTTGCCACGTCTCTATAGTGACAATACAGTATTCTGTTACGCCATTACATGGAGGTGAGTGAAATAAGCAGTAAAAGGGTGGAATGAATGGATAACAGAGTGAATGAAAACAGCCCTGCACACTCACGTGGATCACTTTAACAGAATTTCAGGGCAGGTTCTTGTTAACACGAGCCTTCATATAATCTCTGGAATCCTTTTAATACAGTGCACACCAAACTATCATGCGAAACTCGTATATGTCAGAGCACTGTTGAGCCATAAGGGGGAAAGAAGGCCACTATGTTGCTATTGTGGTTTGTGATTGATTTTGTGTTTATTTGTGTATCATGAGTCACTTTGCCAAAAGTGACTTATTGTAATTTCTATTCTCAGGACAAACACACTGCTAATCATGTTTTGATTTTACAACCAGACATGTTGGAGCTAGTTGGGATACATAAATTGGAACATAAAATCCCTAAATTGAGCTGTAATAACAGACTATTTGCAGCCTGTGTTAGGAAGTTGTGGACATTGTGTCGAGTCAGACAGGTGGGGCCGTCTGTGTTTTTTTTTGTAATTGTCATTTTATTTGAATTTAACATTAGACCATTTTAGTTAGATTTATACAGGACGACATTCCCAATCTACAATGACAGGATTGGAGACAAGGGACAAGAAAAAAAACAGCACAAAAACACAAAACTGGTACAATGACAAAGAAACCCATCCAAATGAGGTTAATATTTAAAAAGATCAGCCAACTGTCACATCAGCAATTTGATTGACTTTTCATGCTACAGTTTCGCTACATGGCGTTTTATGTGCGTGGATGCTATTTCCTTTATAGCCTTAAGGTACACGGTGCTGTAAGAAGTGAAACCAGGAACTCTGTGTTATGCAATTTTTTTTTTTTTTCCAGGTTAGCGCTGCCTACGCAGACAAGTAAAACATCTCCACCTCTGTTTAATAAAGGGAAACGTTTCAGCTCTTGATATGAAATGTCTTTCCCTTTTCCCTAGTAGAGTTTATTTATCAACCACTGTTGTTTTTTTTTCTTCCAGTTCTGCATATGATATGAAGTCGGGCTTGAAGATTGCAGTGAAGAAATTGTCTCGACCCTTCCAGTCCATCATCCACGCAAAGAGGACCTACAGAGAGCTGCGGCTGCTCAAACACATGAAGCATGAGAATGTAAGTGGCCTCGGGTGGGCTCATATCTGCAGCTGGAGTTGGACTCCACCTCCTCAGTGAACCTTCACACACAACAGCAGGTTCTCATGAACACCCTTATTGTTGCCTGCAGCATTTCTAACATTTTACAAAGTGCTGCTCACCTGTCATTTGCTCTCCTGTGTTGTTGTTGTTTTCTGGCAGGAGTCTAATGTCATTGTTTAGAACCTCCCATTGTAGACAAAGCGAAACAAGTGGGAGACATGTTGTATACAACATGCCCAAAATGTTTTATTCACTCGCACAATTGAACGAGTGATGGAAAAAGACAGAAGTAAACACGTTAACGATGTACCAATGTAGTGAGCCACCTTAACACCTTCATTTTGTATTGAGATTCACATGCATAGTACATTTTAATAATGTTATTCAAGACCATTATAGCCATCTGGTCACCATGGTAAATATCACATTACAAATTATTTTATTTGCTGATCATTAGTAAAAACAAATGTTCAGGTACAGTTTTGGTCCACTTTCCTGAAATGAGTTTAAAAAAAAAAAAGAAAATTAGAAGTGTGAAGTCAACATATGTCTCTCTCTGACTCATCCAGTTCACTTATTTCTATATTTTTTTGTCATTGTAACTGTTTTTTCTTGTGCTTTTTATGTGTGTAACTGTTTTGCTCTTTGTGCTCGTGTGTGGTTTTTGTTATTTTGTCTGTTGTCTCTGATCCTGCCACTGTGGTTGGGGAATGTCGTCTTCTGGTGTATCTTAACTCATAGCCTGCCATTGACGTCTATAGAAGTCATTCGAGACAGGTAAACATGTAGCGTTGACTGATGTCTGGGAGGCAATTTAATAACCCAGAACTGTTATTGTAGTATTGTCTAATGAAACTTCTAAATAAAATAACATTAAGAAAAAAACAAAAAAAGAAAGCATAATTTGATTGTCCATCAGCACACAGAGGTGATGTAGGGAGCACGATAAATCAGTTGAAAACACCTGTGAACTCTTAACCAAACGTTAACTCCATCCTACCCGCACCTAAGCAGTAGCTGTGAAGATGGAATTTTGGAATAGCAGTAGCACGTTGGGTGCTGTAGCCTGACTTCTTGTGTCGAATCTTCGTGTGTTATCGCAAAACACATGCAAGAGCCCACTAGCCTAGAGCGAGAGGGGGCAGTAGTTGATGCGCTTTCCTTAACGTCATTGTTTTTGCTGAGAGTGATCAAAGCCTGCTGTCCTCTTCTGTATGGGGAGCGGCAGATTTTGTATCTTTTTTTCCCCTTCATCTCATTTCATCCCAGTTCTGATTTATGGTATTTTCTTTTTTTTCCCCTGAAGGCAGTTTACTTTAGTTCCGCTCTGGAAATCACAAGTTGAGTTTTGGTCTCTTTGCTATGTGCACAGGCACTTGCCTACATACACAATGCAAAAATGCAGCTGGTCGTTTGGACTGTGAAAAGGTACCAGTGCTGTGTACAAAACATGTGCGTCCTGTCTGTTATGTAATATTACTGGCAGTATTTGTTTTTTCTCCGAACTGAAGTACAGGTGATGGATATTGTGTGGGTGCAAGTCAACTGGTTAGTAGTGTTTAGTGCAATTTAAGGAGTTGGTGTTATCTGTTATTAGTAGAAATGACTCTTTGTGAGGGCTCGCTTGAATGACTGACAGGACGGGCTGCTACATTCTCCAGAATCGTCCGTCTCTGCAGCAGCAGGAGGAAAGCGCAGTTGTCTTAGATGACGCATGCACGGGAGGGAAAAGAAAACGACAGCCGAAGAAGTATGGAAAGTCTCAAAGGGGAAAAACCCACTGACAGTTGAAGGCCATCGGCGCAGGAGGTCACATACTGAAATCACAATCCTTCCAGTTAATTGAATCTGATCCAAATATTGTTTCATGGTGCCAAATTTGCCCCAAAGAATCAGAATCAGATTTAATAAATTAAACTCTTCAGACACTCATAGCACAGTATATACTATCAGTGGTCTAATAATTGAATGAGATTAGGTCTTTTTAAAAACATTTTGAAAAATAAAACTTTTTTTTTTCTGTATATTTCGATTTTTCGCAAGACCATATTGGTTACAGTAGAAGACGACATTCACAACCCACTATGACATAATCAGAGACAACAGCCAAAAAAAAACCCCACACACAAAGCAACAAAAAAAAAACACTTGATTGGGAGAATGACAAAAAATCATAAGTGAACCGCATGAGTCACAGAGAGACATGTTGACCTCTGACCTCCTAAGTCCTACAAGCACTGGTAAATTTTCCATGTAGTTTATAAATGGTTCCATATCTTGTAAAACATCTTACTACTTTTTTTTTTATCCAGTAGGTTATTTTCTCCATGTTTGGGGGCGAGGTCTATTTTCCATTTTCTATCAATACATGAATGATTATCAACAGAATTTCTGTCAGTTTCTTAACACACTTTGACAGTTTAAGCTTAGATATCTTCCCCAGATTAAGTCTTTAACGTGAAATCTGATTCAGTATTGTTACTTGGGCGATTGTGCAGAACAGCCTTTTAAAAACAGGAGCTTCTTGGCAGGAGTCAGCCATATGTCACTAAAACTGCTGAGAATTTTCCTGCATGAATGCATTAGACGAGCAAAAAGCAAACATACACTAAATGGCATGCATTACATGACAGTCAGGCCAAACCATACTGAAAAGGGTTCCTGCTCTCCTTAAAAAGACAAAGTAGCTGTAACTGTTCCATACACCAGTACTGACAGCACTTTTTCATTAGGGGCCTGCACTTCAGCATTATATAAAAGTCAACGATTTGGAAATGAGTACTGCATGATGCCATCGATGAAATACTAAATTGGCTTTTACATAGATGTTTATATATATATATATATATATATATAT
>JAPTHA010000023.1:13426749-13439240 GCA_029814585.1 Gymnapogon annona | reverse complement strand
AGATCACAGTGGATCTACAAATACACAAAACATTTAATAACAGGTAGAATATTGATAAAATTACACTGACTTCTCTATAGAGATTTCAGGTCGCTATAATTATTTAGGTTTTTTTGTAATGATACTTTGTTTTAGTGTAGATACAGGAAAATTACATGAAAATATTTACATTTCCACAGAGGAAAATTTGAAGTTTTATTTTTTATGGTCATATTTTTCCCAGTCTGGAACCTGAACACTGAACCTTAACTATCATTTTTATAAATATCTCAGGTGTAATCTTTGCACTTCACAAATTCATCCCATGGTCCAGATTGGAACCTTTGGCGGGATGCAATTGGCCCCTGGGCCGCATGTTTGACACCCCTGGGTCAAAGGGATCTGAAAACATCTAACGTCTGAGAAACAAAGATGTGCAATAATTTGCGTAGTCTGGCGTCAGAGGAAGGGGTGCCTCTGTGACGGAATCTGAGGATGAACCCATCCAAACATCCCATAATAATGATTTCAAAGGCCCTACTGAATGATTGGTTCCTGAGCTCTAGGAAGGCGTGGTCCTGCTGCGACCGGGGCTGGCTGGTGTCTCCTCAACGTCCTCCACATGGTCGTCGCTCTATTTGTCCCCAGCGTGTCGTCGCACAGGGTGGAATTTCCCTGTGGGGTCCGGGATGTACCACTTGTCCCACACGTCTACGAATGAGGACGTTCTCCCCCAGGGCTTATAGTGTCCGTTCCAATGGAGGAGTTTGGCTGCTTTTACAAACGGTGAGGAGTACCGGTTTCCAGCTCCCGTCGTTCCTGGAAAAGAAGATCATTTCCTGTTGCTATTGTCGCCTGCAGCCAGTTCTGGTTTATATTTGTACTGAAAGACAGTTTTAGATTAAATGAATAGTCTCCTGATACGACCAACGCACCCCAACACACACCACAGCAGAGGACCTACTTATAAGGCTCTTATTACATACTTACACACAAATGATAGTATTTAATGATAGTAAGGCTCTTATTAGTTTGGCAAATAATCTAGAACCTCAAAATCTGGATCCTTCAACAGGAACAGACCCTGAACAGGTCTTTTCATTTTTAGCCAAATTACACTAAAAGGGGAGGTCAAAGGTCAACATATGTCTCATGTAACTCACGTGGTTCACTCATGGATTGTTTTTGTGTGCATGTGTGTCTTTGTCATTGTGCACATTTTATGTGTTTTTAGTGCTTTTTGTGTTCGTTCTTTTCTTTTTTTTTTGCCATTGTACCCCTTGTGTGCGTTTTTGTACTCTTCTTGCTTTTTTCTTTGCTATTTTTGTCTGTTGTCTCTGATCCTGTCGTTGTGGGTTGTGAATGTCGTCTTATAGTGTATGAACACAACTGTAATATTATCTAAGAAAAAATCTACATAAACTTACAAAAAAATATGAACTAAAAGAAGTTATCTAATACACATGGACTTGTACTTCAATGTAGTGGGTGTTTAATAGTGGAACTATAGTATAAACACCAGTGTTTAGTGTAGCTGGGATATTACATTTAATGATTATTTGAATATTAAACTTTAAGTTGGTGTTACGTACCAAGGTGCCTGATGTGCCACATGGGGTCGATGGTGGAATGGCGTTTGTAGAAAACTATTAGGAGTGGAGGGGTGGTTACACTCTCAGCCAGGGTCTTACTGTACAGATCATCCCTGGAGAAAAGGAAGAGACAAGAGTTAACAGAACATCATGTTGTTGTTAAGTTACAGTAAATGCGGCTGTCTTACTTCGTGTTCAGCTCCATCCAGTGCTCCAGCTGTTGTGTGATGTTCTGGTTCTTCCACTCCGTTAAGTTGGCGACAATGACCCCGGGGTTAAAGGAGCAGGTGTTGGCCCTCATCCCCAACTTCTTGATAGACTCCTTCTTAAAGTCCAGGAATCCTATGTAGTTATTCTATCGCGATGGAAACACCATGAAAATTACACAAATGAGTAACAATAAAAGTAGTTGATTTCATCTGTTAAGATTTTTTATAGGGAAAATATTAAACCCCGGCCAGACAGAGGGTTTTACTGAGGTTTGCATTTATTTATTTATTTACTCATGTGTTTAACAATAATTTGTATCCCTGATTTGTCATTTTAATATTGGTATTTTCCCAGTTTTTTTTTAACTAGAGTCCTTGTTCTACCCTGATTAGATTTTTTTTTTACTTATTTTACTCTTATTTGATTTCCATTTTATTAGATTTTGTTGTCTTTAAATGTCATCATCTGTGTCTGTAAAACACTATGTGTCAATGTCTGTCATTTTTAAATCTGTGCCATACAAAAAATTGACTTAACAAAGAGATTTCAGTTTATTTCAGTCTTAACACTATAAAGGGAGGGGGGGGGCTCACCTGGTTTCCAGCCCCCCGTACGATGCCCTTAGAAGACGCTGAATCACAGTCGTCGGAGAAGGCAGCAGCATGTCCTTGTTTTATGTTAGTTTCATAAAGCTCTTGAATATCCCCTGAGACCAAACAGGAGAACATTTCCAATTTAAATACAGCTACAGAATGTAGAAAGTCAATGGAGGCTGTAAAACAGGGGTGTCAAACATGCAGCCCAGGGGCCAAGTGCGGCTCGCCACAGGTTCCAATCCAGTCCGCGGGAAAAATTTGCGAAATGAAAAAATAACAGTTCAGGTTCCATGTACAGACTGGGAACATATTATTATAATAACCTTTAGATACAACTTCAAACTTTTCTCTGTGGAAATTTAATTTTTTCATGCAATTTTCCTGTATTTACACTAAAAGAAAGTATCATTTCACAAAAATCATAAACAATCTGACCACATAAACAACGTGAAATGTCTGAAGAGAAGAGTAATTTTATCAATATTCTACCGGTTACTTAATGTTTTGTGTATTTGTAGATCCACTGTGATCTGTAAGTTGTAATGTACATGTATAAATTCTAAACTGAGGTATAATAGTTAAAATTACACTTATTTTTCTTCTGAATTTTGAGGTTGTTAATGTTATTCACATTGTTTTAAAGGACAGTTTGTAGATGTACACATTTTCATCATAATGAGGAAAGTCTGGAGTTGACATAATTGATATGTAATTCTGTTATTATTGTACTGGCCCCGCCCACCTCACACCAAATCTAGCTGAATTTGGCCCCTGAACTAAAATGAGTTCAACACCCCTGCTGTACAATAATCCACAAAACGTGTCAACAAAGAAATTCAGCACATTTTTACCTTGTATAATGACGTCATCATCCAAATAGACGGCTTTCTCTACCTCGGGTATATAAAGAGGAAGGTAAAACCTGGCAAATGTCAACTGTAAAAAAAAGAAATTCAAACATAAATAAAAGGCCCGCATTCCAGTAAATAGCTGGAATATCTGTGGAGGCGAAGTGAAAGTGCATTCAGTCATCTCACTAGTTTTGCAGCTTCCTGGTTCTGGGAATCTGTTGCTAGCTTCCCTTTGAGGTGCTCCGAGTCGAAAATAATGATTTTATGTTTAATATATTTCAGCATTGGATCACTCAGCCATGCCCTGTTGATAAAACGAAAACAGGATTTACCATTTTAATAAGTCCTCTCTGTCACGTGTAGCACTAAATACCGGCCATAACACTCATAAAGCTCTATGATCTTACTTGAGGTGTTCCACCGTGTCATTTTGAGTCACTATAGTGAACACAATATTGGCTTTGCTGTTGTGGTAGACACTGTTTATGGCAGCGACAACAGCACCGAGTCTTTCCTCAGCAGCAGTTATAAGAACAGGGATCTCTTCGCCTTTCCTCTCCGACTCTGGCCTCAGGTTTGGAGACAGTTCAGACTCAAAGGGAAGGATCATCCCTGCATCTGAACAAAAGCAAGATAGGAATTTCATTTGCTTCAGCATTGACTTGTGTCCGGAGCCAAGCTTTGGAGCCATCTATCACCACATGCCACAATGCTACACAAACGTAGCAAGAAAACCTGTCTCGTTACCCGTGTGTTTACTTCAGTCTGACTCAATTATCTTTTTCCTTTTCTCTTTTTGTCTGTTTTATCTAAATTGCATTGCTGTTTTTCTTAAGTTGCTACTTATTACATTTTTCTCGTTGTTTGGTTTCTATTTTATTTTTACTTATGTGTTTAATGATCTTTTTTTTTTATCTCCAATCTGTCATTTTAACGTTTTGTATGCTTTAAAAAAAACTAGAGATCTCGATTTCATTTTTTTTTTTTACTTATTTTACTATTCTTGTATTTGCTTTTTTATTTTGTAGTTTTTAAATGTCATTTGTGTCTGAAAAGCACTTTGGGTCAACATCTGTGCTATACAAATACATTTACTTGACATAGCTGTGGCAAACAGGACAAAATGCTAAATATTGTGAGATAAGCATGTACTATATGTATCATGGTTCTCAGATCCATGTATTAACATACCTTGATGTTCTTTGTGTAAAAAATCACTGAGGTTGAGGAGATTTCGTTGGACTATGATGAGGAAGGCCACAGCCAACAGCAAAAGGATGACCACGTTGACTGAAAAAAAAAAACAACCAGAAAACACAACACACATTAGAACTCTGACTACTGCAGTGGCGTAAGCAACACAATCACTAGAAACCCACACCTCACTTGTGTAAAATCAGATGTGCTTCTCACATTCAGTCTAGATCAGGGGTGTCAAACATGCATCCCGGGGACCAAAACTGGTCTGTCAAACCATCCAATACGGCCTGTGAGATGAATTTGTCAAAAATTACGAACCAGTAATACACTGTAAACAATGATGAATGACAATTCCAAAGTCTTTGTGTGAAAAGGGTACAATTAAATGACAATATTTACAATTTCCCCATGGTGGGATAAAGAGTTCTACATGTAGTTATGTGTGTGTCATTTTTGACAACATTCTACCTGTCAGTTTTGTGTCTTTGGTCGTTCACTGTGTGACCTGTAATACACATGTGAAAATGAAAAGCTGAGACTTAATCATGTGAAAACTGCCCTTATACTTTTATGCACTAACACAAAAACTGTGAATGTTTTATTTATTATTTATAGGCTATTGTGCTGTTTATTTATTGTTTGGTTGGTTTTGTTTTTTTACTGGTCTGACCCACCTGACATCATACTGGGTTGTATTTGACCCCTGAAATAAACAGTGTAACACACCTAGTCTCGATGTGGATGTGGATCCAAACCCACTCACCTCTCCTCAGTGTCATGACACCGTCTTCATCCGTGCCTCCAGCACGACTGATATCGATCCAATAATTAATAACACCCAGAGGTAAGTACAGCCAAATGTGGTCACTGGCTGAAATACTGAGCTCGAATAGAAACACCGTTGGCACAAATGCAGAGATAACGGCGTCTGTTGATTGGTTTTCTGCAGCTGCGTGTACGGCGATGAATCCTACAGGAGAACTTGTAACTCCAGGTAAGAACAAACACAAAGAGAACAATCGCACATTAAAGCCAAATGCCAACTCAACGTCTCCAACTTTATTCGCTATCGGAAAGGCACAGAGTAATAGAAAGCCGACATATGCCTGAATAAAAAAGTACAATATATTTCTGTTATCAAGTTATTTCAATTTGTTGCCGTCATCATTTCTCACTTTACGTACATTTTAAACGACGAACATATTATAGACAAAATCCAGTTCGAGTAATAGAAAAAATAAAACAAATGCTCTAGTAATGTTTGCAGGCAATTTTTATTGGTTCCCAACGCGTTCACTAATGCCTAAACCAAATTTACCGGTACACCGCGAGGCTATTGCTAATCCCTATGGCGTATAGATCTGCGATCCCGGGCAGCTTTACAAAGTAACGACACTTGGGAGGAGCCGGATGGGACCTTCACAGTACCGACGTATCTCTTTGAAACCGGATGTTTAGCTGTCTCGTTTTTTGGACTGGTTTGAACTAAATTTCGCCTTCTGCATCATTTTGAAGTGGAAAAATGCTATCTATATTCAAGTCCATTCCGACACATATGGTATGCATTAACTAGCTATTTTGATCAGCGGCTGCTCTTATGCAATATCCATCGTTTTCTTTCATGCTGTTGTAGTGTGTGTTTGAGGCGCCACAGCTGCTTGCTTGCTAATGCTATACACCCCATGTTCAAAATCAACTAGCCAAGTAGATTTAGTCGTTGTACACTTGGAGAAAGTCGCACTCCTTTCAAGGAACGTAGATACAGTTCGTGTTTTTTTTTAACTTTAACGTGCGCATTTCATTAGTCAATACGTGTACCTGGCTTTGTGTACTTTCCCTGCTACTTAAATGGGGTTTTAATGTTTACTCTGTACTGTTTGTCTGTAAAAACTGATAATATTCACCCTTTACTTCCAATGATATTTTATTTTATGGATTCTTTGGATACAAGTGTCAAAGATATTGTAAACCATGTTATGTAAATATATACACTGTTGTAAATGGAAGGACGCCAAACAATCCTTTAATCTGTTGGTGTATTTATCAAGAATTATTCATTTGAACAAAAAAAAAAGTAATTTCTTGTATATTAGTCCTTGCTGTTTTAAATGTTTAATGACTGTACCTTCAGTGTTCGTTAAAAAAAAATTCTGTCTTTTTAATAGAGTCAAAGTGTCTTTTGGAATATTAGTTATTGTCAGATTTATATGCTTCCTCACTCCGTTGCTTGTATTGTATTTTCTTTATACATCTAACATTTTCCAGTTGTTTGGTAAATTTGTTAAATTCTTTTAAAAAAACACTTTACACCTCTTTCAATACATGTAGCTACAGTTCGTGGTTTTTTCTTCATTTTTGTAATTTCATGTGCATTTCATTAGTCTATATGTACCTGGCTTTGTGTACTTTTCCTACTACTTACATAGGTTTAATGTTTTAACCATATATTATTTCTGTTTCAGGATTATAAGGGTCAAAAGCTGGCTGAACAGATTTTCCAAGGGATAATACTGGTTTCTGCGGTAATAGTCACCGTCAGTACATAATTTGCCGTTTTCTCCTCTTACCTATTGTCAGATTCACTGATGTGGTTTTTAACGATGTCTTCACAGGTAATTGGATTTGTTTATGGTCTGATTATTGAACAGTTTGGCTGGACCGTCTACATAGTTTTGGGTGGTTTTGCTGTATCCTGTGTGGTAAGTTCTCGACTGGCATTCTTCATCGGAGCTCATTTTCTTCAGTTGCACATTTTTTACGAGAAGAAGCTTCATTGACAAACAAACTTTGCTTTTGTCTTTGATTTTAGCTGACGCTGCCACCATGGCCCATGTATAGAAAGAACCCTCTGTCATGGCAGCCACTTGTACCAGAGACCGGCGGTGAACCCAACCAAAAACCTCAGGAAAGCCTCAAGAAGAAGAAGCACAAATAACTCACAACTACCTGCCTACATTTTGTATTGGAGATCATTTAGATTTGTCCTAAAGTTAACATTTGAAGTATCTGGAAAATATAGTGTGTCGGTGATGGAAGCATACATGTGTTCTGTCAATAAACAAAAACTGCAATCACTTTTGTAAATCAGGGTGCCCATACATTATTTAAAAGTAAAAAAACAAGAATTCAGTATTTATTAGGTAATTTTGCCATGAATCTACATTATGAGGAAATGCATGTCTACCTTTGAAATGTTTTCAAACATACATCAATAGAAAAACAAAAAAATCTACCACATAATATTAAATGAATCAGAACTGTATCTACTTCAGTGAACAGGTGAATATTTCAACATCACTGGAAAGCATTGCATAAACATCTTCCGATTACAGGGTTAAGAACGTATTATCGAATCAAGGTTTTAAAAAAAAAAAAGCTATTTACAGTGGCACGCTTCAAAATAATCAAATTTGCTGTGCCATTTCTATGACAAAATATGAAAATGTATATTTGCGTTAAAAAAAAACAAAGAAATGGTACTGCCAAACTAGGAAATAGTCCCATAACGTCATTCTAATGTGAATGCCTTAATCCGACATAATCGTTGAGTTTAAAATCCTTTCTTCCACCTAAACCTTGAAGGCATTGTCCTCGAAGAATTTCAGCTGCCTCACCATCACAGCAAACGCTTGGTATTTCTCATCCCCCATCTGCTCACGAAGGCACAGCTGCAGGGAGGGGGGAAAATTATGCAAACAGATTAATGTTGAATAACAAAGACTGATGATGCAAATCTTCCTAATAGTAGCATGGAAGAGCATGTGGGTCCTAGAAAATTGACTATTTTCAGCACGACTTAACTCAAAGGTCTTCATTTATTTGTGAACGAATAAGATTCATGTTTACAAAAAAAATGTGATTTTTGAATTACATCCTTGCATTAACCTATGTAACAACTATTTTTTACTATTGTTTTTCACGGCGAAGCTTCAGACCACGAAAACAGAGGTGGTTTAAAAGTCTATCATGTCAGTGATGGTACAACCCAGTGCTGCTGCTGAAAGTACAGTGGAACCTCAGATTAATGAATGAATGAATGGGGCTTGGTTGTTACAGGCACAAGTACCAGCAAAATTAACCACCAACCTGTCCGTACAATATACATACATGCAATGACTACAGAGGTGGACAGGAAGGAAGACAGCAAGAGTGGGGAAAAAAAGCTTTCAGCATTACATAGTGTGTGTGTGTGTATCTCTTAGCGTGAGACAGTCTGTGTGACTGCACATCAATGTGAACAGCACTATAAACAGTGCAAATACCAAATATCAGTAGCTTTGCCCACCATTTCAGTCATACCGAGCAACGAGTTTAATTCATTCCAGGATATAGCTCTTAAGATGAACCCCGTGACCTGAGACAGGTTTTCCCATCAGAAAAGTAATTAGTCCGCTCCAAGACCCAAGAAAACTCCCATATATGCGTGTATAAACACACATGTATGTAAGGTATCAGGAAAAGAATGTGAATGTATTAATTATAATCATCTGCTGGATAGCTCAGTTGGTAAGGCACCGGGCAGGTGCATAGGGGATACTGGGTTCGATCCCTGGTAAGAGTGACCAGTGGGTTGCGTCAGGAAGGGCATCCGGCGTAAAAACTCCTGCCAAATCAAATAAGCGAATTGGATTCGCTGTTGTGCCTCCAAAAGGGAAAAAGCCAAAAGAAAGCATCATCCGAATAGGAAGTTATGTTAATTATCTGAAGAGGAAGGTCTAAAAATGATTTGTAAAGACATGTTACCTTGGAGACAGACGGCTGTGGGCAAAGGAAGCTATTGTTTTCTTTTCAAATTTTTATTCACTGGTTTTGCTATACTTTCATCAAACACTTGTTGGGAAAGTAACCTTCCTCAATCACAAACTCTTGGAAGAGCTTAATAAACTCTGAAGTGGCCTTCAGATCGGAACTAGCCCTCTCTCTGTGCGTCTCTTGAACTGATTGAACCAACCAATGCTTGCGTTGAACTCTTCTAGAGGTGGTTCTTAGGAAGTCCCTCCACCCTCTGCCTTTTCTCGTTTCAGGTCCTGGTAGATTGCAAGTGCCTTCTCACAAATGATGGCTTCGGGGACTGTATCATATCCTTGATCCAAATGCCATCCATGTCCTCCCGTACCCCTTAGTCAAATCAGTCACCTGAACACCACGGAGTTCTATGATGTCGTGATTCACCTACATCCACATCATATTATGGGTTTTTATCTCAACCCAAGCATCCTTACTAACTGTCCCCATGTTAAACAAGGGGTATGTAGTGCATGCTCTCCTTTCATGTTGTCTCAGCTAGTCTGGTTAGTCTCGCCCAGCTGACGTTAGAGGAAAGCATTGGATGAATTTGACTCGCAACCCAATTTTTTTATTTTTTTTTTACATGTGAACCGTGACAAATATTTGCTAGATTTCTTCCTTGTGACCTGAAAATTTCATAAACTAATACACTCGTAACCTGGGGTACCACTGTAACTCGAAACCTAAATATTTGTCATGTGTATATTTGTCCACTCTTTCACCCCTGATGAATTACTGTTGCACTGTTGATACATATTACGTAATTCTGTACTAAGAGTTGCCTCTTGGTCATTACTGTAAAGGAGAACCGGTTCTCAAATAACTTACCTGGTTAAATAAATGAATTAACTAATGTTTATCGTAGTGTAATGCAGTGGTTCCCAACCCCCGGGAATTACATTATTTTAGTTTTATCTATCACCAGATTCTGAACTATGTTTTTTTTTTTTAAAAAAACTAGCATATTTTCTGGGTCACTTCTGTCACATCATCATGTATACATGTCCAGATGGTCACATGTGTTACCTACATCCACTACCTTCTTCAAACGGCTGTTCTAACACTAACACATAATACATTAGTGCAAAATCGAAACCCCCAAGCTGGAAAAATGAACAAAAAACAAATGTCTCTTTGGTTTCTTTGGTTGTAGAGAGGCTGTTACTCATGTTATGTTGTTGGTGTGATGTTTTGTTAATAAAGTTACATACACAGTGGATTCACCCTTATTATATTTACTAAATACCAGCTTTTATGTGGGTTCTATCATTTTATTTAGTTTCATTCATCCACCATAATTTAAAGGCTGATCTGTGAAAATATTGTCTGACATTAAAAAGTTTGGGACCCCTGATGTAGTGTGTTTGACAAGACATACTTCCCGTTTAGCGTCATCATCCTCCTCCATGATTTCGAGGACTCTGTCCAGCAGCTTGACCCCCAGACCCTTCACCACATCCGTTCTCAGGTGTTCTACGGCCCTGCGGATTTTGGCTGGACCAGATGTGGTTCCTTTTGAAGAAACAAGTGGGTTTAAAAACACAAAATTACCTGCAGAAAGCCGACTGTGAACTCAAGTCTCACCTGGAGGTATTTGACCGAGGGACCAGTCCTCCACTTGCTCCCTCGCCTTCCCGTGAAGCACCAGCGTGTCTCGGTACTTTGTGTTCAGCTTAAACTCTGGTAATGCAGTGGAACGTCTGTCCACATCACACACTCCCTCTCCACTATCCATCCGTAAAGTCTGTGTCATCATGTGGACTAAATCCTGCATGTCATTGGACTCAGTTCTCCTAAACACACGTCACAAAGGCTGATTACTATGTGTAAAACTGAACCCATATGACGTTAAACAGCAAATGCATGAGCATAACAGAAGAAAGACAGAGTGTATACACGTGTGTTTTGTAACTCACCTTTCTCCGCAGTCAATGTCTGAACGCTCAGTTGAACTTGTGGATGAACTGCACTCATCTTCATCAGACCTTCGTTCTGGAATCCTCTCTTGCTGTAGTGAAATGCACACCACTAATTGGACTATATCTGTGGGCCTGACTTCTATTTTTAATGCATGAATACACAGCTCTTATAATAAGAACAGCCTTTTCCCTTTAAGTAAATGCATTAGACCAGGGGTGTCAATCAGGCGGCCCATGGGCCAAATGCCACCCATCAATGACCCATGGGATGAATGTGTGAATTGCTAAATCACACATAAGATACCGGCAAAATGTATAATTGAGGTTCCATATACAAGTTAGAAAAGATATCCTAAGATACAAATACATCTTTTAAAAATTTCTGTGGAAATGTAAATAGTTTCATTGAATTTTCTTGGATTTACACTAAAACAGAGTATCATTTCACACAAATAACCTGAACAAATATAAACAACCTAAAATGTCTGAAGAGAAGTGTAATTTCATCAGTATTCTGTTACAAAATGTTTTGTGTATTTGTAGATCCACTGTGATCTGTACATTGTAATGTACATGTGTAAATTATAAACTGAGGTATATATTTTGAGGTATATATTTTCATCAAATGAGGAAAGTCTGGAGTTGACATTATTGATATGCAATTCTGTTATTATTGTACTGACCCCGCCTACTTCACACCATATTTGGCTGAGTTTGGCTCCTGACTAAAATGAGTTGACACCCCTGTATTAGACACTGACCACATGATATACTTATACACCCAATATATACTTTATACCACATGACTGAATTGTGTTGGTTCATCACACCTTTTCGATGGAGTCTGACACCGATCGGCTGACTGGGACGTTGTGGGACTTGGCCTTGGTGGATGTGACATCATACGACGCTCTTCTCACAACATTTATACCTGCAGAAGAAAACCTGAAAATTTAAATCTTTGAAGCAGCAACTTAACCTCATGTTGAGATCCTTTTTCCATCTTCATCATTCCCTCCTCACTCAGTTCTACAGACTGGGTCTAATTTGCTCATCTTCTATCAATTAATCTCTATAGACTTTACCTGAGTGTTTATATTCTGAAAGGTGTTTTGTTAACTTTTACTGCCAACATTTGATCACATATTTAACAAATTTCCCTCCCCACAGCTTCACATCATTGCATCCTGTACAAACAGAGCAGTTTCGACCTAAATGGATGAAACAGTAACATAACACAGACCTTTCTTGAGTTTATCCATCCTTGACAAAGACATACGCAAACACACACACACACACACACACACACACACACACACACACACACACACACACACACACACACACACACACACA
>JAPTHA010000023.1:13415734-13426649 GCA_029814585.1 Gymnapogon annona | reverse complement strand
CACACACACACACACACACACACACACACACACACACACACACACACACACACACACACACACACACACAAAACAATGCCAAACGCAAAAACAATGTAGAAAGACATAGGGCAGGTGTCAGTAACCTTTACCAATCAAAGAGCCATTTGGACTCATTTCCTACAGTACAGAAAACACTGGGAGCCACACAGCCCTTTTGAAATGGTACATGAAATAACACTGAATATAAATAGATTTTTCTTCCCTTTATGCTAATGTATAAATGAACTATATTGTGTTACTTTACATTTCTGAAATCAATTAACCACTGCAGAGAAAACAAAATTTCATTTCTGCATGCAATAAAACATTTTGAACTTGGAAAAAAAGTGTTGGGTTGAAGGTTACTTTCAAGTCAAACACTGTGTCTATTTGAATCATTCTTGTATTTGTGAAAAACCAAACAAAGAAACACAGAACTTATATCATCCACTAGCAATAAGACAAAAATGCCATCCTCTCTGTGCTGTCATCTTTTTTTCTGGCGTGTGCAGTCAGATGTTAACCTGAATAATAAAAGGTCTATTTCACTGAACTATGAAAAAATATCAAAATATGCAAAATAACAGGAAATAAAAATATTTGTCCTACTTGGCCATCTGTAAGGTGTGCAAAATGTTTGCTTTTAATAAAGTTCATGTTGGAGAACACCTGTGCACATACTTACAGTGCATGTATGTGGATCCAAACACCGACAGGACTCCAATTGCATACTTCTTCATATTCACATAAATGTTGCAAATAGCGTCCCAAGATTTGAATCACACATTGGCAGATGTCGCATGGTTATGATGTGTATTAAGAGCAACAAAAATATTTTAACAAGTTTTATTTAGATGTTAGAAGATCGATAAAGATAAAATACTTTTAAATTAAATACTTGTAAATTATTTTCAAATGCCACAGGGGGCAACATCAGAGGGATCAAAGAGCCGCAGGTTACCGACCCCTGACATAAGGGCATAAAAATCTTATTTTTACTTGTACTCTCTGACTACATTTTAGAGCCTATACTTTTTCACTTGTATGTTAGAAAAGAAGTTGAATCCATTTCCACTTTTTTACAACGTGTTTTCTTCAGTGTGCTGAAGTCAAACAGGTTGTTTTTTCCCACTGCGTCAGTTGAGTCTTCTATAACAAATTTGGAGTTTTCATTATTTACATGTTATTATAACAGTATTTTATTGGTCCGATCCACTTGACATCGAACCGGGCTGAATGCGGAACCTCAACTATATTAATCGTTATTATCTTCAGTGTAATTTTGGTGTTTCAAAAATGAATTTCATGGGCCGGATTGGAGTCTGTGGTGGGCCAAATTTGGCCCCGGGGCCGCATGTTTGACACTCCTTCTGTAGTCCTTCTTGATTGTATTTTTTTTACAGCTTAAGTACAAAAAGAGGGTGCATTTAGGTGAATACCTGACTGATAAGCACTCTCTTGAGACTGCCTCAGTCGTCTTCTCTCTCTGGCAGACAGCGGACGATCCTGAAAGTAGAATTGGTCTGTGATTTCACAATTTAAGAAACAGCACCTGGTGATGTTTAGGATGAAAATGAAACAGGTAAAATCAGCCGCACCAGTGGTGGGACTACATCCTTAGAGGCGCTGACAGACGCAGATGTTGCAGACTCTGTTGGTTTTTTGCGCTCTATGCTCCTCTTGCTCCTCTTTTTCTCTTGCACGGTGATATTATCAACAGGAGGAGCCGGTAGGGGTCTATGAACAGCCACCTTAAACAAAACACACAAAACTAATTAAAACAGTAACTTCATTAAACATAACATTTATGTTTCATTCATCCCTTTGTCTGAATCCGCTTTATCCTCACGAAGGTCCCAGGGTTAAATTTTGTTTGTTTTTTTTACTTAGATTTTTCATTACAGACTATTACAGTTACATTCCTACACTATGACATTCACAACCCACAATGACAGCATCAGAGGCAACAGACAAAACAAAAAACAACACATAAATAAGTGAACCGCATGGGTCACATAGAGACATCTGTTGACCTCTGGACTCCTAAGTCCTACAAGCCTTGCTCAGGTATATAGAGCTGAACCAAGGTTGTGTACTGGTACATTTTCCATGTAGTTTATAAATGGTCCCATATTTTGTAGAACATCCTACTTTTTTCATCCAGTAGGTTATTTTTTCCAAGTTCACGACTGTTGACTTCTTCAACCACATCTTGATTGGAAGGGGGCGGGGTCTAATTTCCATTTTCTATCAATACATTTCTAAGTGATTGTATTTCTGTCAGTTTCTTCACATAATTTGACAGTTTGAGTTTAGTTAGATTCACTAGTAGACAGACTTCAGGGTCCAGTGGAAATGTGACCCCATGGATATTCCATACAGGCCCCCCTGTACCACATCTAAAGCAAAAAGATGATACATAAGAGTTATATTTATGTAGTTTATTAATTTATGTGGGGAATGTACAGCTGATGGAGGAAGTTGAACTGGATCGGTCTACACTAGACTATTTACACTGTTAAGTTATTTAATTGTATGTGTTTTTCACCCATTAAAAAATGTATACACATCCTACTCAAAATGATACTATAAAGGCCTCACAAAATAAAGCAAATACTACCAAAATAAACACAAGTTATACTCTCACCAGTACTTGAGGGAACGGCTCTAACAGCTTTTCAGTAGATTCTAGGCTTTCCTACAAAAACATAAATGTGTAAGACTGGTTTCATCCATTAAAACAAAACACCACATCACACACGTCAGAGTGGACACTTACTTGGACTTGGTCTGAGGTATGGTGTTGTGTTGGAATTGCCCTGAGAAGGGTCACTGTATCACTTTTATTGTCCACATTGGCTTCCAGGACCTCTGTCCTGTTTTCTGTGTGGGGTTTGTGTCCAGATCTCTTCTTGGGGACACTGATAGAAAACACACCCTCCTTCTCGACCACTAGGTGTGGGTTGTGGTTGCCAGCCTCTCTTAGTAGCTCCATAGTGTCGTAATTTTCATCTACATCTGGCATCTGTTTTCCACCTACGAAAAAGTCTGCATCCCCAGGGTATGGTGCAGCCTTTGAATGAATGTCCAAGAATCCATTAGATGCTCTCTGCTCGTCTCCTCCCTTACTGCTAACACATGATACAGGCCTCGGTGGGGCCCAAACAGGGGAAAGAGGGGGAGAGGTATCTTGTTTCGCTCTGCCTTTGCCTTCCTTGTGCGCTGCTTCATTGCTGGCCCGCTGTTGTGATAAAACGGATTGGGGCACCTGCACCTGCCTGCACTGGTCCTCCTCCTTCTGCACTGGCATGTCGATATTAATGTTGCTGATGGTTGCCAGGGAAGTGTTGCTGGCCTTGAGAACATCAGATGAAGGGGGTCTTAGAAGTGGAGGGGTTGGAGTTGGAGTGTGGTTAGAGACGCCATTTCGATTCCTGTGCTGTTGCGATTTTTCTTCTTGCTGAGTTTGAAAATGAAAAACAAAGATAAAAATAAAGACAATATTCTAATACAAAAATGAAAGAAACTGTCCAGACTTCAGCTATCTCCAAAAAAGCAATATACACGTAACAGCAACAATAACACACAGATCAATTATAGAAATTAACTTAATTATACATACACAGGAAAGGCTGAATTACATGTCTAATTTTTGCGGATGTAATGCTCAAATTTCCCCGTGGTGGGATCAATAAAAATCTATCTTATGAATCTATATATAAACACTGTAACTGATTTTAAGTGATAATAATAAAACCCTCTAACATGCTCCAAAAATGTAATCAAACATCTTCATTGTATTGTACTGCATTGTACTACATTTTAATGCAATTACGGCACTATTAAAGGCTGGAATATATTGTTACTTTCTTATTGTAATAATGGCCTAATAGTCCTGTGATAAACAATCATATGCATTAAAGAAAAAGCAAGCGATACCCATTTCATCCTGGGGAGCGGTTCGGGTTGAGGACTTAATGGCAGTCTTTCATGTTTTGGTTGCTGTGACAACACAGATGATGTGCTACTGGTCTTACAGTCGCCGCTGCCATCCACAGTTTTCTTTCTTGATTTTGCAGTTTTTCTAATTTGGTAAAAAATACAAATAAATGCAAAAAAAAGAAAATTGAATTAGACCTGGAGCAAAACAAGCAGAAAAAATTTTAAAACAATCCCAAAACGATTAAAAGGAAGTAACACTTACACTTTTGTGGCTTCAAGAAACTTTGCAATTTGTTGTTTGATGTAGGGCTGCCGCAGGATGCATTTGACATCAGCCCTGTCTTCAGGTCTTTTACAGAGCATACTCTTGATCAGGTCTCCCAGCTGGGGATCATATCTACTTGGCATCTGTGGCAGCTGTTGAAAAAACCACAAACATCACCACTAAAATCACCAAATGTTTACCCCAAAGCTATTATATCAGAGGCAGTATGTTACAACAGCATTGATCATTGTATGGAGACTGAAGACTTTCACTGACATTGCATATGGGAGAGCACAACTTCTAAAAATAAACTTTAATTGACTTCAAACTCTATAGCAAATACAACACTCACCTTTCCTTCTACAATACGATACACAAGTGAATTCATGTCTTTTGCATTGAAAGCATGTTTCAGCGTGGATATTTCATATACACAGCAACCCAGGGCCCACACATCAGACTAGAAAGGAACACAGCAGAATGTCAAACAATATCCACCCTCTCTATGTATTAGACATATTAAGAGTGGACAATAAAATGACCTTGTGATTATAGGGTTTATTAGAAAAAAGCTCTGGACTCATATAGTAGGGGGTTCCGATGAGTGTGCTGGCCATATCATTCTGGTTTTCCAATACTCGTGCAATTCCAAGGTCCCCAACTTTTATGATGTTTGTCTTTGTCAAGAAGATGTTTTGTGTTTTAAGGTCTCGGTGAAGAATGTTCCTCTCATGCAGGTACTGCAAAGCAAAACCCAAACAAATGACTTCCAACAATCAATGTGAATAATAAAAAGATGTAAGAAGCTATGTGACATCATACCTGGAGTGCCATGGCTATCTGCACAAACCACTCCACCACCTGCCTCTCAGGTAACAGTTCTCCCTTTTGCTGTTTGAGCCTGTGATAAAGGTCACCGCCTTCACAGAAACCCATCACAATGTACAGCTGGCAGTCGTCTCCCTCCCAAGACTCCCTGTACGTCACAATATTGGGATGGCGCAACTGGGACAGGAGTTGCGCCTCCTGCTCTGCAGCACGTCGCTCTCGTTTGGTGGAGGTGGTTAAATTCAGTTTCTTTATTACATACTGGAAAATAGAGGAGAGAAGAAACAACTTAAGCTACTTTGACCTGATTGTTTCCGAAAGTCTGAGCATAAATGAAAGAAAGACAGTGCAATGCAAAAAAAAATTATTTGGTTTCATTCCATGTGTTGAAAATCAGAAATATAAAAACACTTATAATGTGTTAACACAAGTGAACATTCCTGTTGATGAAGACTACTTTCAATACCATTCTTTGAAGGTCTTGGTTTTATTTCAGCCTTGACCTTATTTTTACTGAGCCTTGTTTTGAAAATGTGGTCCACTACCTGGGTATTGTCAAGACTTATTTGTGATCATCATTAGTGAGAATTTATTTAAAACATTTCATATTAAAATGCGAAAAAAACCATTCCCATTTAAGGTAAAACGCCTTACGGGCAGTGTTATTTCAACTGCTGGTAAAATGTGTCAGTTATTATGGTTTCATCCTCCCAAGGCCTTGGTCTGGACTCGGTTTTCTGTGGTATTAATTACAACACTATTTTGACCAATGAGTAGTTTTACTCTCCGATCAATTGCATTACTCCTTGGTCAATAAAAGGATGAAACATCTAAACGGTGGTTGTTGTATTCAACGCCTTTCGCATCAATTATTTATCAAATCTCGGACCCAGGTGTAAATAATTAGGCTAACTTTAGCCAACTGGGCTTTTTGCGTCAACCCTGGTGACTTTACGTTAGTTCACACTATAAACAAGTACACAAACACTCGGCGTTAACGGTCCACGAGTCCGGTTAACTGTAACAGGCTGAACTCACACTCAAAGACACGACATCAGTTCTTTTACCTGTTTTCGGTCAGTTTTGTGCTTCACCAAGTTCACTTCACCGTAGCTCCCTTTCCCGACAACCCTGATGAAAATATAATTATTCATAATTCTTCGAAAGTCTCCATAAAGCGACAAGAGAGTCCACGGCGTTTACACGACATTCTAAACCGGAACGCCAGCGTTGTGTCGTCTCACATCGGAGTTAACAAGCCGACATAAACATCTTAAATCTGTCCAAGAAACTTGGCGCTAGCTTAGGTCCAACGATGGGATTTTGAAAACACAGGAAATCAGTGGCAGGCGATGGTTCTCCATCACTAGGCAACTGTCAGGTCAGCGTCGATCATTTGGAGGCAGAGTGGGTGGGAGCACGGCGCCACACAGCTCACAGCGCCTCCCGGTGGCTGGAGGTATTACAACCACTGCCTTCATTAACGACAACACCAGCTTTAAAAACGGTAAAACGATTCTTATACCTTTAATTTTTTATTATTAACTTGTCGACTTTATTTATTCTACCATTTCTGTGGCAGAATAAATAAAGTCCATCCATCCATCTATGTACGCAAATTGCTTGTTGCAAATAAAACTATTTTTTAAAATTATAATAAAATAAAATATTAAAACCGTCACTAACAGGGGTGATTTTTACCCAAAATATACCCAATGAGAAGTACTTGTCGGCAAATTATATCAAAATATGGCAATACTTGACAAATTAGACTGGTCTTCACTTTTTTCAACTGTGTCTAACAATATGAAAAAAAAAAGCGTTATGGGGTAGACCCTAAAAAGTGCTCCGAAATAACTGAAAAATTATGAATTTGAGAACAACAACATTCCTTTAAAAATTACACCATAAACTCGGTGTTTGGTCCACACATTCCTGAGAGATTTGAGACTTTGCTTGTGAAGACACAGTCTCCTTGATAAGCTAACAGCTGAAGGAAAGACAAATAAAATAATTGCATTTTTGGGGGTAAAAATGACCAGTTCACCTAAATATTTTTTTCACTGTATGAATTCACTTGGAAATCACAGCTGAACATATTTGATATATTTTGATGACAAGTACTTTTTGTTCGGTATATTATATTGAGTAAAAATCCCCCGGCGTTAGTGATGGTGTTACTATTTTACCAAATTAAACAAACCTTACCTATGTGTTCCTCACTAGCTGGGATGCTTGTGACAGGGTAACAGCTGTAGTTGATGGTAAATATAGTGAATCTGATTTTACACACTAACACTATCACTGGGTGAAATCCACCCAAAACCTATTGGACCCTCTATCACTATTGAACACATACCTGTAGGAGGAAGCAGGCCTTGTGGCAGCGAAACACACGCTTTCAAAGACGTCAAAGACAATGCTCAAACTACTCATGACACTCAAGCACAACATATTGAAAATAATGTAATTACCTTTGCTTGGGTGAATAGGGTTCTAGGGTTAACAGTAAGTGATGATGGTAAATATCTGATGGGCTTCAGCTCCTGCAGTGCTGGTCCCAGGGGTCTTTAGTCTCCGTTGCACAGGCTTTAAGTGGTTTGTCATAAGTCGTGTTTTGTTTTCAGTATGGTGTGGAACATGACATCAAATAGGCATACACTTATAGTAAGGGTGTAGGAGTGGTATGTCAAAGCAGAGGACACATTTTAGACTAGACTTCCTTTATTTGTCATTACACAGACACAGACAATGAATCTGGTAATGAAATGTCATAGATTAGCAACTGATAACCCAAATAAAGATGGAAAATACAAAAGTGCAAGATTGCTGAAGAGAATCCAAAGCCATAAGTGGCTGCAGTGCAAGGTGACAACCAAAAAATTCACCCAGTTACTATAAATAAAAAAATAAACAGTAACAGTACTATAAACAGTAAAAAGGTTTAGATTGTTTTGGTGACAGATAATAGTTACACAAATTCTTTCCTTAGATAAAATACCAAGGTATGGCAACCGTTTGTAAACTCAATGGAAAATTTATCAGCACATTACATTGGTTCAGCTCTATATACCCGATCAGGGCTTGTTGGACTTAGGAGGTCAGAAGTCAATGTATGTCTCCATGTGACTCATGCGGTTCACTTATTTATGTTTGAGGGGTTTTTTTGGGTCACTGTACCTGTTTTGTGTTCTTCTTGTGTGTCTCTCTCTGCTTTTTTTGTCTGTTGTCTCTGATCCTGTCATTGTGGGTTGTGAATGTCATCTTGTAGTGGATGAATGTATCTATAATATTGTCTAATGAAAAATCCAAAGTAAATAATAATAAAAAAAATACCCAGACCAGCTGGGAGAAAGATATTTCACTATTGTGGTGATGTTCATCGTCAAGGTACCTCCAACAAATGTGTGCAGTCTTTAAACACTGTTTATCACTTTGTGTTGAGGTTTGTTAAAGGCCGTAGAAGTCTTATCATCTGTCGTTGGTCTAGGAGAGTATATCATCCATAAGGTTGAAGGGGAACAAAATCGAGATGTAATGTTTTGGTCATATGGTCCACCTCTCTATTATGGACTCTCAGTACATTATGTGCAGTTGATGTTCGGGCCATCATCACCCTGAAAGTCAGTCTGTAGCACCATCTTGTTCAATACACTGAACACCATGTGCCATACACCATAGCTATTGACATCCCTATCCCTCACACATCTGTGAAATACAAGCAACTCAGGCTTTTAGATATGTACATACATACATACCTCTGCCTTTGCACAAAACAAGATTTCACTGGGAATTCTATTTGCACTGTGTATTATATTTTGTTCTTTGCACTGTATTTCTATCCTTATCACCATTCTATTACCACCTATTGTATTCTATTGTGTTCTATTTTGTATTTCATTGCACTGTAAAGGGTGAAACTACAATATCGTTGCACACGTACAACGACAGTAAGAGCATTCTGATTCTGAGCCTTTGAAAACTATCACGATTGTTTTGGTACATTGTTTTCCAGTAGATGGCGCACTAGGTCAGACCATACTCAGTTTAAGAGCACATGCAGTGGAACTGATGATAGAAAGACGCACCTGAAGTGCACAGAAAAGCCTCGTGCGCGCTTTGTCTTACACTTCTTTTTGATGCCAGGGGTGAATACAATGGTTTTGATCTAAGGTTTGTCTTGTTATAGGCTAAAATCAGGACTTTTTTGTGTTTCATACCAATGCGTGATGCGGAGATGCGCTGCTTTGAGTCTGGAAATATTCCCCCGCTGCTGTCTGTGTTTGGGAGATAATCGCCACACTTGCACCGCGGTAATGCCTCCCGGTGTGTCCACAACCACACCGGACAAATGTGAGCCCGGCAGGGGTCAAAACCACCCGCACAACTCACCTACACGCCCTTTATCTGGAGTACGGCGCAGTGTCACGGGTGCCGAGATGTGACCAATGGCGCGCCAGAACTGTTTACCTGTGCGGAGCAGCTCGGCCTCTGATTGGTCATTGCGCAGCCCTGCCCTAGGGTGACGTCAGGGGGAGCGCTGCCGGAGAGGTTGCCAAGTACAGATTTGTGAGAGAGATCCGAGTCAGAGAGAGACACACGGACGCGGCTGCTGGACCTTACCGACAGTTGAATTGCAGGTAGGAGCCACTGTGATCATCGTGTCATGACACTAACATCAGTGTTAGTGTCAGTGTTAGTGATTCCCGCCGTGGTAGTGGGATTATATTAGTCTGTTACAGCAGCTGCTCTTAACTACCTATGTGCGCTCGTTGATAAGGACTTTTCGTTTAGGTTAAAATAGGCCATTCACTGATGGGGAGAGATTTGATGAAACATAAAAAAACATGTACATTAAAGTCATCCTAGCTATTCTGTGGGGTGGTGTAGTTCTGTTGCTGAAGTTCAGGTGTTGAAGAGGTATTTGCACTGTGCGCCCTCAGTAGAACAGAATGTCAGATACGAACATGCCATATGCAAAGACTGATGCTATGTCAACTATATATAGCTGTAACTGCTTGGTAATATTCAGAGTATCAGTGAGAGATAAGGATATATTAATAGGACAGTTTTGTAAGTAATTTTCCCATTTTCTTTTTGATTCATTTTTTTCAGTCTTAATGTTCATCTATCTATTTATCTATTTATCGATCAATCTCTCAGCTGTATCTGTCTGTCTATCTGTCTATCTATCTATCTGAAAAAAGTAATTGTTTCACATAAAACTCACTTTAAGAGGAATTTTCTTGTCTTCATTGTCACCATCTGATTTGGCATCTGTCAAAGCACCATTACTGCACTGGTTGGATAATGTTCTGATTCCCAATTGGCTCGCCATTGCACTGGTTGCTGTGTCTGAAGTGAAATAACCACCAGATACTTCTGAATACGAAGCGTCTGTTTCTCTAGGATCTGTGAGTGAAAGTGTTTAACCCCATGAATTATTTTAAACTTTTGTTTAGAAAAGAGGTTTTGAAACCAGGTGCATTGTTTTAGCCACAACAGGAAGTAATGTAAAATGAAACACAAAGGTAAATACAAGGCAGGGGACCTCAAACTGTGTCTCATCGACTAACCTGATTTCTGAGTCTGATGTTGTTTTGTTTAATCCACACCGCTCGTAGTGCCGTACTCTGCACCTGGATGCGAAAAGGCCACTCAACTCTGGTTTTCAGGCTAGATTTCAGCCTGATAAAGTCATCATATCATTGTACTATAAAAGCGCAGCAAAATTTAAAAATAGCAGCTATTGTAACAGTGAAAAACTACAGAGGAAATAATGTAAAAGCAACAAAAAGAAACAAAAATAGTGCAAGGGACATAAACATTACATTTTAAAAGAGAATACAGTTCACCAGT
>JAPTHA010000023.1:13350645-13361612 GCA_029814585.1 Gymnapogon annona | reverse complement strand
TAGATAGATAGATAGATAGATAGATAATGGCACACCCACACGCACAGTCAGACTTCGTGCTATTGCTTTTTTTTTTTAAGTGCATCTTCTGCCCTTCTGATCCCCCCCCCCCCCAATGAGGAGTTAAACAGTTTAATGGCACGAGGAACAAAGGAGTTTTTGAGTCTGTTAGTCCGTGCTTTGGGGAGAAGCAGCCTGTCGCTGACTTATACATACTACATACTATGACTGACTGTATGACTTACATACATACATACATACATACATACATACTGTACACATGCATATATATAGGTTATCTATATATAGATAGGTATGTATGTATGTGTAGTAGTATGTATGAATGTATGTATAATATATATGCATATATGTATCTATAATGATGCATATATGCATATATATTATACATACATGCATACATACTGCACACACATATATACTGTACATACATATTATACATATATGTATACTCTACATATATAGATACAAACATACATACTATACATGTACACAGTCGGTATTCACCAGTAGATTTCCTACATTGAACTCCTTTATCCAACGTGTCCCTTGAGGATCTGCATGAACACAGTGAAAATGCTGTTAAAGTGTTCACACAGGCCAAGGAATGATCCCAGTTTGATTGAACACTCACCCCTCCCTCTGGACCAGGTCCCAGCTCATCAGGTCCAGACACAGGCCTAGACAGCAGATCAAGTATCTGTTTGTTTGCTGCACTGGCATTATTTCAAGGCTGCTCATTCATGAGATTGTTTTTTTCTTTTCCTTCTTACAGCTAAAGACTTCATCATCCACCTGATGGAGAAAGACCCAAACACGCGTTACACCTGTGAACAGGCTCTGCAGCATCCCTGGTACTGTTCCCTCTGTCTCACTCCTGAACTTCACTTTGACTGTTGCTCTAACATGTTTCAAACACTGACCCCTTTGTGTGATAGGATCGCTGGAGACACTGCCCTGGATAAGAATATCCACGAGTCGGTCAGTGCTCAGATCAAGAAGAATTTTGCCAAAAGCAAGTGGAAGGTAATTCACACACATTTAGATTCTTCTATATGACACAGTATGTTCCTTTACTTTTAAAATTTTAAACCCATTAAGACCCAATGCTACTTTTTTAGCAATTCCCAAACATTTTTTCTCTACTTTTAACCTTTCTTAAGTGATTTATTACCATTTTTTGCAACATTATCCTCTTCATTTTGCTTTTCTTCTGAGAATCAGGTATTTTCCTGTGTTTAATTTACTGATCATGTAGATTTTCATTAAAGCCTAGATTAAAGTTGAGTGTTATTGTATCAGAAATAGAAAAATAAAAGGTGACTTTCAGAAAAATATATCACTATCATCACTCAACATAAACCCAGTGAGTTCATCCGCTCTTGTGGATTCAACTCCATGGGTTTATATATATATATGTGTGTGTGTATATATATATATATATATATATGTATATGTATATATATATATGTATATATATATATATATGTATATATATATATATATGTGTGTGTGTGTGTGTGTGTAATAGTAATGATATTATATATATATATATATATATATATATGTAATAGTAATGATATTATATATCTATATATGTATATAAACTCGGTGTGACTAGTGGTTCATATCTGATAAACTGCATTTTACACTAATTATTTACATGAATTAATACGTTTAGAGGTTCATATGCCATTGATCATTACTTATCAGAAGATAAATAAAGTAAGTGGGGGATGTTTGGGTCTTTATTGGATAAGCAGGAGTCCCTCACTTACTTTCCTTTAAATTTCAAGGTCCAAACCTGGAAAAAAGTAACATAACTGTAACAACCTGGATTCCAGGTCTTAGTTTTGGAGCTTATAGGTCTGAGTTTTAAATCACTGCACCTCATCTCCGCAGCAAGCGTTCAACGCCACAGCAGTGGTCCGTCACATGAGGCGTCTGCAGCTGGGCACAAGTCACGAGGGACCCAATCCGAACACTCTACCCAGTCCGTGCCGGGCCCATCTGCTGTTGCCAGAGGATCACCTGCAGCATGGAGGTAACATCCAGGAGCCAACGCACACATCCAATTAGACAGAAAGCTCATGGAGTCTGTTGATACATAGCATTAATGAAAGGGAAAACTGTATGGAATTGTTATTTGTGTTTATGTATTTATATGGGTTTATATTAAATACATATGTGGTGGATTATGACATAGAATTATAATTATTATATTGGTGCATTGATTATACATGGGTAAACTTTGTGTGTGGTACTGTAATAAACAGGTGGGATTTCTTCTTTCCACTTCTTTTTGGATGTATGAATAACACTAAAACTGTATGAAGTAAGAATTTTTTAGAGTTTTTTAGACTTTTTTCGAATTGTAGAAATGTCTCTTTTGGTTGTCTTATACTGATAATTTGCTTTTGTTGGTAGTTGTATGGGTCTTTTTATGTCAGAAACTAAATATATAATATATATTATATAATAACAATATATAATATAACAATAATATTCATTTACTAATTTAATCCTGTAATAAATAATGATAAACACACTACATACATTGAATACATTATTATTATTATTATTGTTATTATTATTATTATTATTAAATCAACTATAATCTTAGCTGAAGGCTTAGTTTGCATAGACTTTCAAATTATTTTAACGCTTTGTTTTTGCAAAAGTGTGTTAAGTCACGCTGACAGACAGCGCCGGGACTGATGGTCTCTTCTCCGTTTCCCTCAGAGGCTCATTGTGAGGGAGGCTGCTCCCAGAACGTGGATAGCAATGCAGACGCTCTGTCCAACTGCACATAACATCGCCGCCCGCTGGGCAGGGTGTGATCTCTGCACCTGCTTCACTTAACCTGTTTAATCAACCCCAGTGACTTTCCAGTTTTAACCTTTCGGTGGAACCAGAGGCGCCACCTCCTCCCCCCTTATCTGGTGAGGAATACAGGGTTGTTCCAACCTCTGGTCTACAGGGGGAGCACGCCTGTGCACCACCATCAGGGTTGACAGACAGAGAGAGAACTGTTGATGATGATGATGATGATGATTATGGTGATGATGATGATGATTATGGTGATGATGATCGCTTTTACAGACTGGTCTTGGGTTCAACTAGGGGAAGGGTACAACGGAAAGGACAGCAAGCAGACACTGGTCCACCAGCGTTTCAGGATTATTGTCTCGTACCCCGGAGCAGGACACACACTTGTTGGACACTCTGTTTTTATTCATGGATTTTTGACTCGACTCGTCTCTTTGTTTTGTTCTATCGTTTGTTGTTTTGTCATTGTCATTTTAACTTCCTGCTGGTAGAATAATATCTGCATGATCAGGAGAAGGTTTCCCTGCGCATGTTTTTATCTTTTAAATATAACCTGGTGCACAAAAACGCACATATTGGCAGACCATTGATGTGATAAATTTGCAAAAGGCAAAAATGCAGAGTGTTTTTAATCTATTGTACTATCGGGGAATGAAGTTCAGTCTTATGGATCTGCATTCCATGTCTTTAATTTGTGCTTTTAGACAATCAGTGATAAATTAGTTTATGCAATTAAAAACTCCAGCGCTTCATTCTAATCGCCTTTATTCTGGTGATTCTATTCAGAATTTGAGTTTTTGGAAGGAATAGTTCTCCCCTTCACTTTTTTTTTCAAACTCAAACCTCTTTAAACCTCTTTAACCACTCCAGCACAGGGATATATATATCTTCTTGTCTAAGGTGCCTTTAGGATAAACAGTGTGATGAGTTTATTTTTCTGGGGGATCTTTTGAAAATGTTTTCTTTCTGCACAGTTCCTAACTCTGAAATTTTTCTTTTTTATGTTTTCTGCTTTAAAAAGCAGTTTTAAGCTATTTGTCTCATTCTCTACTTTCAGAATGGAGACCCGTGCACACAGCTTACACTGCAACACCCTTTATATTTTTAACTTATAGTGTGTTGATGCTTTAATCATCAGATAATATACAGAATGAAGAAAAAAAAAAAAGCAAAGCAAACCTACGATACTGATATGAAATCCCCTCTGGAAACCTCCGCCAGGAAATAGTTAGCATTTCTTAGAAATATTCATGCCAGCTTCCTCAGTGAAACTTACTAGTGTTTTCATATATTGTGATACCGAACCTGCATTATATTTTGTGCAAAAGAAAAAAAGAAAATTCATCAAGCATCAAACCGTAGCTTCGGCTTCCTTCAGACCACATCGACTAAGACTTAGTTGTTTGTGTGGATGCAAAAAAAAAAAAAACAGCAATCAAAACCTGATATACATCTGTTATCACATACTGTTGTCATTTCCACAACTATGACGTTTTTACAGGTATTTTTCTCCACGAGCAGCCTGTTCAGAGAGATCCCGAGTTGATTATGCACCAGACAGACTCATGTCATTGTTACTCAACATGCGTGTGTGCTTTCATGTGTGTCTGCATCCCTTTTATTCACTTTTTTGCATTTACTTCATTTAAACAGAAGCGCTGTCCCTTTTTTATTGTATCCTAAGACAGTGGTCCCCAACCCCCAGGCTGCAGACCGGTACCAGTTGGTGGGTCAGTTGTTACCAGTGCGCACAGGAGAATACATACTTAACATTAATTCTGTTTGATTTATTATTGGATTCTGAATGATATTTTGTTATGAAAAACTACTGTTTTCTCTGGGCTGCATCTGTCTATTAACACATGTCCAGATGGTCACATGTGTTACCTACATCCACTACCTTCTTCAATCAGCTGTTCTAACACTAACACATAATACATTAGTGCAAAATTGAAACCCCCAAGCTGCAAAAATGAATAAAAAACAAATGTCTTTGTTTGGTTTCTTTGGTTGTAGAGAGGCTGTTACTCATGTTATGTTGTTGGTGTGATGTTACTGCTAATAAAGTTACATACACAGTGGATTCACCCTTATTATAGTATTTACTACGTGGGTCCTATAATTTTATTTTGTTGTATTCATCCACCACAACTTAAAGGCCGATCCGTTAAAATATTGTCAGACATTAATCCGGTCACAAAAAACATTGGGGACCGCCGTCTTATGGTGCGTGTCATCAGCGTTGACAGCTGGTCGTCCTTGTGTATCAGACGTAGTGGAATGTGATCTGGATGTACTGTACAGTCAGGATGTGACAGTTTAAGTTCATCTCTTCCATCGACATGAACTCCATGCCTCTTCAGATCACGGGCTTTAAAAAAAAAAAAAAAAAAAAAAAAGCTTTCCATACTTTCACTGATACAACATTATAAAATCATTTAGAACAGATGTGTTCTGGTACTTATTTTATGTTTGCATGATGTGGCTTAAAAATTGTGAAACCCATGATTGTCAAAAATAGTGTCCACTGATTGCGTAACTGCCATAACGTGAATAAAAGGGGATTTTTTTTTTTGTTGGACTTTAAATAGTTTGACATCTCCTTCCAAAGTGTGCCATGCACAAGAGTAAAGCGTGATTAAAGCTGTGTGGATGTTTCTACAGGTTCAAGCAAGTTCATTGTGCTGCTTCGAAGTATTCTTAGCTTTATTCTGCATTACTTCTATGGGGTTATTGCTGTAGTGTATTTGGACAGTAATGTAACTGTTGACTCCAAACTGTACGGCATTGTTTAAAGTTATATTTCAGGGTTTTTTAGTGTGAATTGTTTGAACCTCATGAATTACTGTGACAGAGGAATACCAAAAGGAGCATGGGAAGGCTAACACGTGGTAGCAGTCTTTGTCCGCTATATTATGAATAAAAACATATTGATCATATTACACAAACTCTCCAGATAAAAGAAACAAATCTTCTAATTTAGAATATGGCCCAGATAAGTTTCAAAGTACCCCTCCCCTTCTGTTGGCTTTCTGCACCCGGTCCCAGAAGTACTCAGAACGTTTCCCACAATCCCCAAAGGGGGAAAAAAAAAGAGAAAGAAAATGGATTTAGTCAGAATTTTCTTTGTTTTGTTCATTGTTTACACAAAGACCGTGGAAACTAGAAAAATCGGAAAAATTTGTACATTCCAGTGCAATGACACAAGTGGTGATGAAATACATAAGCGAATAGATCCCATTACATCACCACTCACCTTGGTATAGGAAAATAGCAGCAGCAGCCATAGGAATACAGTTAGGTTCAACAATTAAGGTATGGCGCTAAAGCTGTCTGATGGTGCTCAGCAGCAAAGGGAACGAGGTTATTAGAGTAATAGTTTCTCTGTTGGTTGTGTTTGAATCTCTGGTCATTCACTAACTGCTCTTCATGTCTGTGTGGTAAGATTTATTGTACAAATGAGTATTTGTACCATTAATATGTTGCCTTTTTATAAATGATGTTTTGGGCTGTTCTACTTCTTTTGGTATACTCAGATGCAATGCATCATGGATTGTTGAAAAGTAACTACTGCTCAGTGTGAAAGCCAGTGACTGTAAGTGACATACATTAAAATCCCTGTCTATGCATTATGGACTTGTCTGAATGCTTTTTCTCATGTGCCAAACAAACAAAAAAAATCACCTCTGTTATGACCGCACAAGATCAGTGTAAAGTTACTCATCCCATGAGAAAAATATAAACTATATTCAGGTCAGGGGTCGGCAACCTGCAGCTCCGCAGCCGCATGCAGCTCTTTAATCCTTCTGATGTAGCGCCCTGTGGCATTTGAAAATAATTAAAGAGTATTTAAATGGTAAATGGAATATACTTATATAGCACTTTTCTACACATCTGGATCCAAAGTGCTTTACATTGGCCTCACATTCATCCTTTCACACACCAGTGGGTGGCTGCTGTCATGCTCAAGGACATTTACACATGTGGATAGTCAGAGCCAGGATTGGAACCGCCGACCAATCAGACATTGGACGACCCTCTAGTGAATAATAAAGTATTATACTTAAGTTAGTTATTTTTTTAAATGTAATTTTTAAATTAGAAGATTATGATGATCTTGTAACATCTAATTAAAACATCTTAATAAAACTCATTAAAATATTTTTGTGCCTCTTAATACACGTCATAACCGTGCGACATCTGCCAGTGTGTGGTTTGAAACTTGGAATTCTGTCCTGTTGATCTTTGGATCCAAATACAGTATGTATGTGAGCAGGTGTTCACGAACATGAACTTTTTTAAAAGCAATGTTACAAGGCTCCAGTACACGGTATTGAATAGGAACACAGAACATTTAAAAACCGAAACCACACGAACACAAGAACCCAGGCACACAAGATAAGATACAAGACAACACAAAACCTGACAAACACAGACCAGAGTCCATATGGTGTAAGAACAGTCCAGGTTATGGCAATGAAAGATGGCAGATGATCCCACGCTGCACAGTGTCCACACTGTCCTTTTATAGAAGACTTATTACAAATGTGGAGCAGCCATGCAGCACGGGACAGGTGGCAAGGATCAGTAATCAGGTCATTCCTTGAGTGAGGGGGAGTGGCCTAAGCCACAGAGCCTAAGCACAATGTTAGCTTGTGCAAACATTGTGCTCAGAGATGCCTCACAGATGACACTTAATATTTCTGTGTTAAGATACAGGTGAAGTTCTACATGTGCAGACATACATATATACACACACACATAAATACATACATGCTGTACATACAAAACATACCCATACATGCGTACATACTGTACATGTGCAGACGCTGAGGCTCAGGTCTAGAAATCACATGAACCAAGTATGATCAATACTTTTAATTTCCTATTATTTTGGATATATTCATGTCACGAAATGTAATTTAGTTTTCTCTGCAGTGGTTCATTCATTTCATAAATGCAACACATCGTAGTTTGTTTATACATAAGCGTGAAGGGAAAAAAAAGTTATGCGCAGTGTTGTCTAAGGTGTCTAAGGATTCAATTTCAAAAGGGCTGTGTGGCTCCCAGTGTTTTCTTTACTGTAGGAAACCGTTCCAAATGGCTCTTTGAGTGGTAAAGGTTGCCGACCCCCTGATTTAGGGCTTTGCAGCAGCAGTGATACTGCTCTCCACCGGTGAAATTCAGGAACTGTTGATCTGATGAAATAGCTTTGTGGCTCGAGAGGTTTGTCCTGAATGTTAATTTCATAGTCTGCTACACGGGGGCCTCTCTCGTCCTCTCCAAAGAATGCTGGGTAATTGAGGCCTGTGGTTTGGCTGTAGCGGCATCACACTGGAATAGAGCCGAGAGTAGAGAGAGAAAGGGGGGGCGGGGGAGGGGGAGATGTGGTGGTCGACCTCATTCATGAGACAGTAGACAGAGTAAAAATGATGTGGTCAAACCAGGAACAAGGGACTGATTCAAAATAATGGGGGAGAAAACACATGCATCACAGGACAGAAAGCGCTGAAAGATGGAAAATATAATATGAAACACAGCCAAGGGTGAAACTCTGCACCGCGGCAAACAGGACGAGTAAATTAAAGATGAGACCGACCAGAGGGGAGTGTGTCTGCATTTTAAAGCTAACACACATATCTTGATGACAAGATTCAATTTCTTGCCCCTATAAAGAAAGACCAGCTCATTGATGGAAATCTGGTTCAGTCCTCGTCCTCCCGCCTGTGGAGCGCAGTTGCCCGTGCTTGCATGGAATGTGAAATAGAGACTTGATACAGAAACGGGCCAAAAAAAAGTGAATGAGATTGGAAGGACTGACTCACAACTTCATTGTTCACCGGTTGACTTATATGAGTAGTGTCAATCACACCCAGACTTTTAATAAGGATCACAAAGGGAACAAAGTGCTGATTCAAAGGCTCGAGAGGAGGAAGCAGATGCTATCACAAGAACACGACACTGAAATATTCGCACATGTTTGCCATAAGTGATGTGTGTAAACAAAACTGCAGGCTTTGGAGTTTGCGGGTAGAAAAATGGTTTGACTTCAGGATAATTTACAGTGTTAAAACCAACATAAACAGTGTTAAATTATCACATGTCTACAGGATGTTCTAAAGTACACAATTTTACGTAAATATTTCAGAAAGTTTAACATTATGTTGTGTTACCATGTGGTATCACCGAAACAGACAATGATGATTTCTTTTGGCTTTTTCCCTTCTGGAGTCGCCACAGCAAATCCCGCTCGCATATTTGATTTGGCAGGAGTTTTTATGTCGGATGCCCTTCCTGACACAACCCCACTGGACGCTCATACCGGGAATCGAACCCGGGTCCCCTATGCACCAGACCGGTGCCTTACCAACTGAGCTGAAACAAACGATGTACGTTAATGTACATTTATCGTACGTGTTATAGTGAGGAAGCTAGATTTTCTGGAGAGAACACACTGATAAATTCCACATAAACAGATCTAACTTTTTTTTTTCATGGCAATAAACAATATTTTTTAAGCCATTTGTCAAAAATCTAGACAAATACAAAATACATGAAATAACAGGGTAATTTATTGCTGTAATAACTTATAAATACCGTAGCAGTCTTTGGCCAACACATTCACTGCACATTAGACAGTGTTGTAATGTTTAAAATATTCAGATCTATTATTCAAAAAGTACCTCTACACTACATACACAGAGGTATAGTAAACTCGAAATGTAAAATTCATAGATGTGATCCATCTACATCGCCTGAACAAATTCGCATATGGTGTTAATTGACATAGGAATGTCTGCAGATGATATGATGATGGTCAGCCAGCTGTCAATCAAACGTTTGTGCTGGTTTGCAGTCTGTCATTGGTTGAGGGGGAGTAGGAGGAGTCAGTAGACTGGCAGGTGGTATGTCAGCCCCGCAAGTAATGTTGGCGGAGTCTGGTCACGACGGTAAGCGGTAAAAGATGTATTGTGTTCACAAACAAAGAGACACGGACTTCTGTTTGACAGATGTGAATAACAAGTGTGTGTGTGTCTGAGTAGAAGATGCAACGTGGAGCAGAACTTCACTCAAGTTCACAGCAAGTTTTCCCATGATGCCCCGTGCGAATCGGACTCCCCGGAAAGAGATAGTAAAAGAGCTGAAAACTACAACTATACTAAAAAGAACAGGGCACATTCACTAAACACACCAGGATGCAGTGCTTCAACTCCAGCACCAACAGCCCTTCACTAATGGAGGTGGTATTAATAGATGCTAATGCAAATTCGAATGCTAATATGAATGTCTGGCTTGGTGTGTACTATCTGCGCATGCGCTCAGAGAGCTGAACAGGTGCCTCTGGCGGTCACTGATGTGATGTGAAGGGATTGGGTGATGCTGGACTTACCTTGAACTGTTTATAATTTCTTTTAACTGTTAAACTGTTATAAACTTTTTAGAATCAGTTATTTTAATTAATTATTAGTTATTTTTATAATTAGTTATAACTGTATAACTCCTTTCTCTGATTACACTGGCATCAATAATAACAACAATTGATTGAACAAAATTTTATATATATGTGTATATAATAACACACAATGTGTATATATATATATGTGAATTTATATATGTATTTATTTCTTAGTATGCTTAATGTTGGCAAAATTGCATTCTATATAGTGTTAAATAGTGTATAGATGTACAGTATATAGTGTATTTACGGAGTATACATATTATTACATATCTTATTATTATTATTATTATATTCTTACATATTTGGTTTTTTTGCAAATATTGCTATTGCTGTTTTCCTTTTCTCCTTAATTTGACTTTTTATGTCTTTATACTGACATGGAGCACCCGTAAGAAAACAATTTCTCTTGGGCTTAATAAAGTATTCTGATTCTGATTCTGATTCTGAATAAATATGTTTTTTGTACCTTGACACCAATATGTTTAAATGAATGAACACATTGATGAGCTGGCCAGCAAACAAACCATCCATCCATCCATCCATCCTCTACCGCTTATCCGGGGCCGGGTCGCGAGAGCAGCAGGCTAAGCAGGGAGGCCCAGACCTCCCTCTCCCCAGACACTTCCTCCAGTTCTTCCGGAGGGACCCCAAGGCGTTCCCA
>JAPTHA010000023.1:13339580-13350545 GCA_029814585.1 Gymnapogon annona | reverse complement strand
TTGCTCACCTGCCTTGACTTACATATGAATTTAAGTGACATCCCATTCCTATTCCATAGGGTTTAACATGACGCCCTTTGCAGCTATAACAACTTTAACTCTTCAGGGAAGGCTGTCCAAAGTTTAGGAGTGTGTTTTTAGGAATTTTTGACTATTCTTCCAGAAGCGCATTTGTGACAGTCTGGTGTGGACTGACTTATACAGAGTCCTGTCCTCAACCCTATAGAACACATTTAGAATATATTAGAATAGAGAATGAGAGCCAGGACTTCTCCTCCAACATCAGTGTGTGACCTCATAAATGTGCTAGTGGAAGAATAGTCAAAATTCCCAAAAACACACTCCTAAACATTGTGCACAGCTTTTGACAGAAGAGTTGAAGCTGTTATTGCTGCAAAGGGTGGAACCACCTCATATTATACCCTATGGATTAGGACTGGGATGTCACTTAGCTTCATATGCAAGTCTTCGGTTATTGGACGACTTATTCAACCGCCTATTAATTTTACCTTCCGAGGTATAATGAGAAAGCCTTGATTTATAGAGTGAACGGTGGATGATATGATAAGCTATGGCACTACTTACTAAAGCTCCCAATAATAAGCACATGCATTTCATTCTGTCATGAGCTAATTATATTATTTTCCACTGCTTATTTTCACCTGTGCCCCCCCCCACACACACACCAGAACATGCAAATGTACTGCAGTCATTTTCTCGCAATCCATTATTTGACAAATAAGATTATTTTTACTTTATTTATGGAGATATAGAGTGGTGTGATAACCATATCTGCTTCATCTAATTTAAGATCCTATTATCACGTGTGCTATAAAGTACGAAAAACTGTTCTGCAAAGACAACGATGCCTGCCCTGTTTTATGGGCACATGAATCATCCAAATATGAGTCCATGATGGACTGTGCTTATACGGAACCTAATGAGCCTCAGATGATAGATATCACGTTCATTAAGAGCAAACACATTTGAATAACTGGATTTTAAGAAATGATTGATTTGGCTCCGAAAAAACGCCACCTCAGGGTTTTACAATTAACAGGCATCGCCATGAAAAACCTCTGAGAACAATCTAGGCCAACCCGGTGCGGCACTCTGATGAAGTCTGGATTCACGGGAACAAATGAAAAGCCCTTGAACCGATGGAAATGACAAAGAGAGTCTAATGAATGCTCGTCTCCAAGTGTCATAGAGAACATTTCCATGAATCTGGCAAGTTAAATCCAGTAAATCCTTCACCTCCTCATATGGAACGGACGTATATACGGGAGAGTTTGTTCGAATTTCACAGACTCACACTGTGTTAAAAGCCTCACACTCAATGCTTCTACTATATTAATCAGTATTCGGTCTAATATCCATTCACGGAACCATGGCAACAACCTGCGAGTTGATTGATCTGAGCTCGAAAGGCTCATAACAGGAACCTGAAGGCATCACGGGATCACATCATGTGAAGACAAGACACACAACCCGTAAGTGTCCACCTGGTCTTTGAAGCATCTCGACAAAACGCATACGCAAAATAAAAAAATCTAACATTTTCAATGTCTCGTACTTTTGCCTTCATCTACAGTAGAGGTGACTTTGAGAAAGGTAATGCTTCTTGACGCAATCGTCATTCAGGTGAGTGTTCAACCTCCGAGGGCAGTAGGAGTTCTTCACCTCGTTGGAATAATATTAGTGGAATGGTGAGTGCAGAATCGTAGTCCTGCATTAATGATGTATGTCCAGGAACAGATTCATATGATTCCAAATCAGTTCAGAGCAGCTAAAAATTGTGATGAGCAGAAGGTCAGTGATTGGTTGTGTGCCATGTTTGTCTGTTTGATGTGATCAATGGAAGAGTATGATTAAACCAGTCTGTCATTAATTGATCTTGCCTTCTCTTGTTTTGTTGTGGCTGTCACCTCTGACCCTGTCATTATGGGCCGGAGCATGGTTTTTGTGGTGTATGAATGTAGCAATGTTGTCGAATGAAAAATTCAAATCAAATGTTATAAATGAATCGATCATCAATCAATACACATCAGATCTGTGCTGGTTGTTGAAGCACAGACCTGATGAGCATCAACACATCAGATCTGTGCTTCAACAACCCACAATGACAGGCTCAAAGAAAACAGACAAAACACAACAAACCAAACAAAACAAACCACTTGATGTATAAGTTTATACTTCAACTTTAAGTATAAAGTTATAGTTCCACTTGACATTCACTGGAGTCTAAAGTAGTGTAGTGTCCTCATCTGGTTGCCGGAAGCAGAAGCTATTCAGTTCCCATGAGTCATGCTCTGGGTATAGGTCTCAGGCGTGGTTTCTCCCGCAAAATACAGAATTATACAAAAGAATTACACAATCTCAATTTGAAATTTCAGAGGTGATTCTTCAGACATGTACAGTGTAATGATGGTGACTGTTTTAAACCAATATGTCGAAGTTAATATTCTGGAATGTGCGTTTTGGTGATGTCAGGTTGTACTAGACTGGAGCTAATTAGACATAGACTTCCTTTATTTGTCCATAGCCATGAGTGGTTGCAGTGCAAAGGTGACACCACACACAGTCAATATAAATAAGGAATAAATAAGATAGCCAGTGCAATATTGCACATCAATGTAAACAGTATTGCAAGCATTGTAAATATTGCACATAAATGTAAACAGTACTATAAACAGTGTAAATATTGCAGGTGAAGTCAAGTTGATTTCTGTAGTCTGATGGCTTGGGGGAAGAAGCCGTCACTGAACCAGGCTGTTCTACAGCGGATACAGCACAATCTTCTGCCCGACACCAGCAGGGAGAACAGTCCATGTGCTAACTAATTGTGCCAACTATAGCGGAGACCAAGTGAGCAAAGCCTTGACTGAACACCACTGTATGTTTATTTTCTCTTTATGTCCAGATTATGAAAACAGCCACTCTTTACAATGCACAAGTGAGCCCCCCCCCACTTATCATTTCAGGACACACATATTGTATTTGAGTGTGAGTTTCTCCTGTGTGTGATGGTGTGAGTCTGTCCGAACTCACATCCGGTCGAGTTGTGTTATACTTCCACAAACCCAGAAGCTCCACAAAAGGTTGAGCAATTTCTGTAACGTATCCGTCAAGCACTGATCAAACAACACACAATGACACTTTTTCTTTAACTGCCGCAGTGTGATCCAGATATAGCGCTGACATTTCAGAGAATCCCTCCCTCAGAATCAGAATCCTGACGCGAGGACATTTATGGACCGTGGTCACCCAAAGCCTGACCGTGTCCTCAAAGACTGATATTTCATGACATTTCTCCCGTGTGTAGATATTTACAGCACGTGAAGAGGCAATATGTGTCTACAGCTTCTATAGGGGGCGGGGGCTTTGACCTTTGACCTCCTCTTTATTAGTAAATGCAAGACAGCCGTTGAACCAATGTGAATTATTTCAGTGTGTGTTTCAGTGTCGTTATAGCTGCTGTGAGTGTGTCTGTGTGTGTGTTATTTATTATCAGCAGTTTTGTTTTACTGTGGGTGTTTTCAGGTCAAAACAGGAAGAATAACTGAACAAGACAAAGAGAGGAATTGAAGATGACAGGTTTGGACTAAATAAGACTCTCAGAACGTACATCAATACGAGATTTAGGATGTGGACTGTGAACTGGAACACACCGAACAAGCACAGATATTTGAATTTTGTCCCAGTAGTTTTTCTTTCTATTGATTTTTTTTTTCTAAATCAGGCCAACTGCTTTTTAGTACCTGGTTGAATAAAAAAAAGCAGGTACACAGTCAAAAATGTGTTATTTACGGTTGCTGGGAGGTGCAAAACAATTTTAAAATACCAGAAGCACTTTTACAAAACTGGAGACAAATTTACATTTTACATTTTAGAAAAAATATTACAAACATTTTTACAAATCAGAAAACAAAATTAGATCTCCATAACACATTTACAAGTAATGTAACAAATTTGCATTAGAGAAAACACTGTTACAAACGCTGAGACAGATTTACAAGTAACTTTTTCTACCAGTAAGGGAATGAACCAAGTGTCCAGTAGAACCGGAAGTGATAAGGAGTTCATGGTGACCTAAGATGGACAGCAGGCACATGGTCTTTTTCCTGTTTTGTGGCAAACATATGGGCCGTTTAACGTGGTTTTGTTTTTTGTGGGGGCGGTCTTTGGAGTTTTTAAATGCCGCAGCACAGATGGAAGGACCAGCCGCACAGGGGACATCTCAAGAGCCGGATAATGTAAATCAAAGTAAGTGTTGCAAAGCTGTCGCTACCTGAAGTACCCGAATCAAGGTCATCAGTGCAGTTGGTGATCGGCTGCTAACTTTCTAAGCTTAGCTTTGTTAATTTCAGCACAAAAACCTTACCCATCACATAAGCAGTTTCTGGAATACAGAAGTACCAAGTTAAAGGAGCGTAAGTCTTTTCATTACATGCCAAGAAGAAGACATCGGGCTAAAGAAGAAAAACGCCTCCAGGTAGACAGTGCTGACTGTCTGACTCGGGATAACTAAAAAGAATGGATCCGTATACAAGAAGATTTATATATGACACAGAAATCTGCACGTAGATTTTACAGCATGTGCAAGACAAGTTGCTTTGCTGGAGCAACTGGACACAACAGTGTAACGAAATGGACTGTAGTTTAGAGTCATGTTCAACTAACTATGAAACTGTGGTGGTATAAATTAGAACATGGAGGTACATCACATACTCCATAATCAATGGAAAGTCCCTCCATGTTCACCACTATTAATGGGAAACACTGGTGCGTGTATAATCCTTTTATATTACTATGTGTAATACATGAAATTAACCTTACATTTTTCAATTTTTAGATAAACATTGGATCGATGTTGCTAAATGGGACTGATCTCAAACCTCTTAGAGGGAAAACATTTCCGTTATTTGTAGACCCAGAGATAGAAGCACCTGATGTCCTGAAACAAGCCGTCCAGAAGATGAGAACATTTAACAAGGACATGCCAGAAGGAACATATGTTCTTTTGGATCCAGACTGCTCAGAGGTGATCCATGTGCCTGAGTCAGAAAGCCATTCAAATTGGCAGAATATAAAAAAGAACTCGGGAGGTCAGAGTGCAGGATCATCTTTTTCATTTGCCTTGAACAACATTTTAAAGGAGGTAAGTGGATCTCACGATTCAATATTTTTATATATTTTAGACGGTGCACTGAAGGATATATCAATATTAGCTACATGATCTGTGAATTTTCTTTTGTTTTTACAGGAGTGTATGCTTCCTCAGACTCTGATTCTGAAATTGGCATCACTGATTTCTAATTATCAATATATACATATGAATACATGTATTTATCTATGACAAAACTGCCAACCTTTCACCATTATAATATACAGTATATGAAAAGGGAAGAGTTATGGAAGCTATTACAAATTGTTCATAAATTTGTGTTTCCTGTTAGGTTTTTGAAGCACAAAACCAAAGTACTCCCAGAAACACACCCGAAGATGAATGGCCAGTACATTTTTGGCGTCCAGCGTTTGTCAAAGAGGGGGTCGAAGAGATTTAATGTGAGGTCCTTTCTAGTGGTAATCAACCACTAGGAATCTTGCCTGGATGACAGTTATGACAGACTAATAAATAATGTGATAATTTTGTCATTTTAATCATGGTACAGAGATGCGCTAGGACGTACTGCAACATTTCAGCCTGGCCAGGTATTTGGGCAGACTGTGTCAGATTGACATTTCTTATTTCCAGTGTTGTTGTTTCAGACATTTTTCATTTGTTTTTCAGAGAGTAATATCTGATGCTGATAATATGGATCCACCTGAATCAAATCCAGCCACGACTTCTTGCTGCAGGTATGTAACAAATGATAGCTGCTCGTAAGTCATTGGGGAGTTCATGTTTGTAAGATATTTTAATGTGAAGATTGTAATTTTCCAACAGTAAATACACGGACTTGTATGCACCGGGTGTTGAGGAAATTGATGGTTGCGGTCAATGTTGAGAATTTCCAACACACTGCAGTGTAAGAACTTCTGACTTGCATTCCAGTTTTTTGCTGTGATATATTGCTGTTACATATATAATTGTTTTGAAAGGGTTTACTTTGTGGGATATCCATTAATTAGATCATATTCTGTCATTACAGGGAGATGAACATTACACTGCCGAACATTGTGGCAAACCTGTCGCTTCCTATTGATCACAAAGAGACCAGCGGGTTCAACATATCAAGAACTAATGTCTGGGATTGTGATGATTCATGTTCGTCATGTCCTGTCATTGTGTTTCTGGTTCTAGTCTGCAACTTCCTGTTGAGTCCTGTGTCTCTCTCCTTGTGTGTCATCTAGCTTCACTCCCAGATTCACACCTCACCTGTGTCTCATTTGCAGTCATCCTAATGTGTTGCACCTGATCCTCAGTGCATATAAGTCCTGGTGTGATCCCCTGTCCTTTGTCAGATCGTTGAATGTCTTGTCTTGTGCAGTGTTGCTTGTCCCTGTCTTGCCTTGAATCTAAAACTGTTTGTGAGTATGCCAAGTGCCTTAGTTCTAGTTTTGTCTGGTTCGTCTTAGATTCTAGTCCTTGTTTTGTATCTTGTGGTATTTTTGGTTAGTATTTCTAAATTGCATTTTTCCTCAAAGTGAGTCGTTTTTTGTTAAAATTAAAATAAACATTTTATTTTGAAACCTAGTATGGTCTGTGTCTGGGTCCCTGTCTCGAACATTCATCATAACAGGAATGGAGCAGTCAGAGATTTTAGGTGTACAACATATTCTGAAAACTGCGACATGCTGGTGAGAATTACTGATGATGCTGGTGTTTTTGAGGAGGGAGCTGACACAGGTGGTCCCAGAAGAGAATTTTTTACCCTGCTCATGAACCACCTGAAAGACCGGTCCATTTTTGATGGACCAGAAGGACATCGGTTCTTGGTCTACAGTACAAAAGGTATGCATAGGGTTAGATGTGTACTATACTAATGGTTGGTTAATTGATAATGAAACATATATCACATTGTATTTGCTTCTTTTCCTCAATGTCTTCTAGTACATAATGCAAAGATGTTTTAATTTTGCAATATGAATTCATTCACAACTGTTAGGGAGGATGAATACTGTCTGGCGGGAAAGATTATAGCAGTGTAAGTTGTGCATGGAGGTCCAGGGCCACATTTCCTATCAGAAGATCTTGTACAGTACCTTGCTGGCCAGCCTTCATTCAAATCAACAGTTTATGTAATAACTGATGAGGAAATAGGGAACGCTTTGTGCGAGGTGAAAATAGTATAAAACTTACAGTTTGATGGGACCCACCATGGTTACACTATGCTATGTACGTCACTATAGAAAAATATGCAAGGATATACAGTTATTCACTGAGATGTTTATGCCTCCGTTTTTGCCTTTCAGATTGAGAATGCTGCTTCATTGGATGCTCTGCAAGAATGCGTCATGAGACACAGCACAATGTTACAAACAGCCGGCAGTCTGAGATACGCGACTTCTGTGGAAGAAAGGAAAGCTGTTGTGGCAGACTACCTCCAATGGTATGTTATTGACCGCAGCTCATCTGTAATTGACAGGTAAGGTCAGATTTCAATTGTGTTTTTTTCTGCCACATGAAATTTGTTTGAAATGCTTCAAGGCCTGTATATCAATTAGTTACTGTGGCAAAATATGTGCTGCGGTGTTCCAACTGCCTATATGATGTCCGTCTCTCCATTCCCTGCCTTGTGCCAATTTATAAACACTCATGCCAACCTGTTGTCTGTCACTTGTCCATGTGACCGTGTCTCTGTATGGAATTTATGCAGTTTGTAACACTTACCTTGCCATGTGCAAAAGAATGTTTTTTTTTTTTTTTAAATAACACGCGACCAACATCCAGTACACACTTGTTTAAGTGGATGGTAATTGTTGGAATTCTAAACAGTTTTCTTTAGATCATTTAATTGGTTTTTACAGTTGGTACTACACAGCAGTGATAGTGTTTGTGTTCACTTTGTAGATTCAAAGATGGCCTTTCAGCCCTTGAGTTTCTGAGAGCACTACAGCAACACCCTTCTTTACTGACCCCTGTCCTGTGTCATTCTGAAAAGTGACTCACTGGCCTTGAACCTCTTCAGACCTGACCTCAGCCCTTCAGGGAGCAACAGCAGAGACTAAGCAAGTCAAACCTTTTTTTTTTTAATAAGTACTTGGAAAACAACATTACCTTGTATATCTGAATATGTTTTTCTGTGCAGAAGGCGAGGCCGAGGACGTTTTGATGTTTACAACGGGGCTGACATCACTTCCTCCTTCTGGCTTGGACCCATTGCCACAAATAGAGTTCCTGGATGATTGTCCATTCCCAATGGCAGATACATGTTCAAACTTGTTGAAATTACCACTCCTGGATTCATACCCTGGGTTTAAGTACAAATGGATTTTGGAATTCAAAATAGTACAGGATTTGGCTGTTTATAAGCCATATTGGATGACCCCTTGTTCTGCTGTTATGCTGTTGTCATTGGTTCACCCAAAGGTCCAGTTGCAGGTGTGAGGGGTTTTCATGATGTGAAAGTATGTGAGCGTGTTTTTTTCCTCTGTTTTGGTCCATCATTCTCAATCTGTGGTCTGTTCATGAATCACTAGTCGTTCAAAATTAAATCTCTAAAACAATTAATACATGCTCATTACTTTGCTTTATTTTTTTTATTGATATTTCCCACTTTAAAATATAGAAGCTGTGGGTGACAAATTAAGACACTTTATGTACACATTACACCTTTATAATAAGCGTCTACTTCATTCATTGCTGAGTAATTTCTTTTAGTTTCAGATACAGTTCCATTGCAGACTGCCAATACTCTGCCTTCTGTGAATGACTGCTCTCCATGGCTAAGTCCAGGTACTCCTGCATGTTTGCATCCCCACATGGAGCTCTTGTCAGATAAACATCAGAAAAGGCATCCGTTAAACCCTGTTCGATTTGAAATCCACAGTCTCTGGAGTCAAACCCATGTTAAACAGAAGATATTACATTTATTTGAGAAACAAAACAAATACAATCTACCACCAAATATTATCTGTGTGGTAAGTAGTAGAGCTCATTGGGCCCTTCTCCTGGACAAGATGCTCCTGTGACTGTTCCACAATCTAAGACACTTATCCAAGTCCTACTGGATAATGTCAGCAAAGCAGTATCTCAGAAGACACTGATGCTCATGACTCACGTTGAAGTATCCGCCATCTTCGATGTCTGCAAATAGCGCCATCCAGAACTGACTCCTCAATAAAATAAATGATCATTTTAAGCATATACGTATATTTGAGTGAATGAATGAAGTAAATGACTTAATGAAGGCCACTTACCTCCCCTTTCTGAATATGGACCGCCAGGACTCAGGACTAGTTTGTGGATGAGCCATACATGTGGCTGGAGGCTTTACATTAGTGGTCTCTGTGGTGGTGTAGGTTGCACTGAATTGCAGCCATTGTCATGTTCTCCATTCAATCAGTCCTGAGTCTCATGGGAATAACAGAGGTCTCGCACACATGACAGAAAATAGAGACCGATCACACTTGAGTCATTATTTCAAGTTCCACATGTAAGCCACAGCACTTTGCATGAAAATCCATCAACACAGCTGGAAAGGGCCAAACCAAATGGCCGAGGTTTATCATAACCATCCGCATGCCACATATAGTTGGGTCCCATGTAGTGGTAGGTTCTTCTGGCAAATCTTGTCATCCTCTCCTCTCGCACCCTCAAGGATTGAGCTCCCGGAGCAAAATCATCACGCGATCCCTCTTCACTCGCAGATTGTACTTTTATTTGAGTACTTGCCCCATTGTACGGTAGCCAAACAGCTGTCCAGGTCCACGAAGTTCTAGTCAGATGGCCCTAATTATGGTGTTTGTAGAGGAGCAATCCTTTCTGCAATTTAACCCTGCTTCATTCAGTTTGCTTTTGAGCGACCTGAAGCTGATGTAATCACCATGTAAACTTGACATCATGTCCATGATTACAGCGTAAGAGTGTCCCTCATTAAAATACTGTATGCACAGCTGCAGCAGATCTGGTCCGTCCCCTGACATCCCCTGTGCGGCTGGTCCTTCCAACTGCACTGCAGCATTTAAAAACTCCAAAGAAGACCCACACGAAAAACAAAACTGCGTTAATTGGCTCATATGTTCGCCACAAACCAGGCAAAAGGCCACTTGCCTGATGTCCATCTTGAGTCACCATGAACTCCTTATCACTTACGGTACATTTCCCTCCCTAAATTTGTTTTGGACGCTTGTAAATCTGTGTCTGCATTGGTAAAAATGTTTCACGTCTTGTAAATGTGTTTTCTCTAATATAAATTTGTCTCAGTACTTGTAAATGCGTTATGGAAATGTGACTTTGTTTTCTGATTTGAAACAATGTTTTTTAAATGTAAATTTGTCTCCAGTTTTGTCAAAGTGTTTCTGGTATTGTAAAATTGTTTTGCACCTCCCGGCTACCATATAAATCCCAGCATACGAATAAAGAAATCAAATCAAATCACAATAAAAAAAAACAAAAATAGACTGTTAGCCTCTATTTTTTGTTGTAGTGAGTCTGTCTGGCCGTGGTGGTGGTGGGGTTGGATGGGGGGTGAGGGGGCGTGCACAGCATATAACATAAGAGTGAAATATATGACATGAGTATGCAGCATATAACACAAGAGTGCAACATACAACATACGAGTGCAACATATACCATAGTGTGTATAATATATAACATAACAGTGCAACATTTAACATAAGAGTGCAAAAAACAACAGCAAACACAACATCTTTGGACACACAGTGGACATATACATGTACGTAATACATGTGTCAATTACTGCGCCACCTCTAAGCCCCTCCCCCCAACACACACACACACACACACACACACACACACACACACACACACACACACACACACACACACACACACAC
>JAPTHA010000023.1:13303577-13320200 GCA_029814585.1 Gymnapogon annona | reverse complement strand
CGCCACCACCACCACGAGCCCCGCGTCGCCCAATCTAGCCTGTCGTTTGGCTTCATCGCTGATGCTTCAGGGATTTACACACAAGTGGCTTAAGCGGCTCTAGTCTTTGAGCTTCTTGGAGAGGACCTTTTTCAGCGGGGGTCTCTTCTCCTCCTGGGTCGTGTCCTGATGGGGGTGGGCTTGTGGCGTCTTTGACTCGTACAGCTGTTTGAGGCTGAGGGTCTGCTGCTCCTTGGTGGTCTCTCGCTGCGCCTGACGGAGAAGGCGTTTCATGGTCTTCACCTTCTCCCTCAGGTGGCCGTTGGCTTTCTCCAGAGTGCGCACCTTCTGCGACAGCGTCCTCACCCTCTCCTCCTCCTCGAACAGAGCCTTCTGCACCGTGGAGCACAGCAGCTGAAACCAGGACACCAGCGCACAGGATGTCAACACAATATCATACACTGGAAGAAAACAAACTGGCAGCTGTTGTTGCCAAAATAATCGTCAAAAATATGGTTAGGTTGTAAATTACTTTACAGTACTATATGTACATTTTACACTTTAAAAATGATTAATTTACAAAAACTGCATTTTAAATCAGTAAATCTAACAGCTTTTTCAGGTGAATTAGCATTATCGCGCTGTTATTAAACATACTCTTGCAGTAAAATGTACATGTACCATAGTTGACATTTATTATGTACTGAATACCATTCAATTTCAAGTTTTACTTTAAAAATAACCTTTAAATGCTATATTAAAATTTTCTTTAAAATGTGCACTACAAGCCAAAAGTTTGGACACACCTACTCATTCAATGCGTTTTCTTTATTTTCATGGCTATTTACATTGTAGATTTTCACTGAAGGCATCAAAACTATGAATGAACACATGTGGAGTTATGTAATGAACAAAAAAAGGTGAAATAACTGAAAACATGTTTTATACTCTAGTTTCTTCCAAATATCCACCCTTTGCTCTGATCACTGCTTTGCACACTCTGTGCATTCTCTGGATGAGCTTTAAGAGGTAGTCACCTGAAATGGTTTTCCAACAGTCTGGAAGGAGTTCCCATAGGTGTAGTATGAAAAAGTAATGAAAATAAAGAAAACGCATTGAAATGAGAAGGTGTGTCCAAACATTTGGCCTGTACTGCATGTACTTCAGAACTCACAAAAAAAGTATTTCTAACACTCATTGTTTTATTTTAGCAGCATTGTATTGTTTTATGAATGACAGTTTTTCTATGTTTAAACAACACGTTGCTGTGGATTAATCAATTCTTGTTGTGATTTTACAGCATTTCTTGTTCATGTCACTGGCATTTTTCACAGTGTGCATTTCATAAGAGTTGTGTCTGACTGAGGTTTGCAGTAAACACTGATCACGTCATCCTTTATGATCAGATTCTGTAACATTTATGACAAACTGCCTGACAGATGTGAAATCCTTTGGATACTGTTTGGAAATCAGTCTCATCTTACAACAAGTGCCAACAGCTCATAATTCTTTCAGTACATAACACAGTGAGTAAAAAAAAAATGTATTCTTGTTGCCAAAAAAGAAAGAGAAGGAAAGAGAAAAGTCACAATGTCAATGTGTTAATAATATTTTTAAAATGATAACATACTTGCTGTGTGGCAGAGTGTGGAAATGTGATAAGTGTGGAAAAGTGTAAATTAGGCCCCGCCCCCCTTTCAATCAAGATGTGGTTGAAGAAGTCAACAGTTGTGTGAACCTGGAGAAAATAACCTACTGCATGAAAAAAAGAAGTAGGAGGTTCTACAAGATATAGAACCATTTATAAACTACATGGAAAATTTACCAGCACACCACATTGGTTCAGCTCTATGGAGGACTTAAGAGGTCAGAGGTCAACATGTGTCTTTATGCGACTCATGCGTTTCACTTACTTGTGTGTTTGTTTTGTTTGTTGTCTCTGATCCTGTCATTATGGCCTGTGAGTGTTCTCCTGTAGTCTATGAATGTAACTGTAATATTGTCTAATGGATAAACAAAATAAAACATTTTTAAAAAGGATTAAATGTAGCCAAAAAAAAAGAAAGAGAGGGAAGGAGAAAAGTCAAGACTTAAGTGTATAAAGAACAGTGTTGGGTTGTACATTTCAACCCTAGGCCTTCAGTGATGCCCTATTTAGTCCTATACTTCATAATACTATCGATATGACAGTCCACGCAGAATCACACATATACATTACATCACCTTTAATATGGGCTTGTCAAGCAAGACATAATTCCCCGACCATTTCAAAGCAATAATTTTTTTAGCATTTTGCTATTTTACTTTGTTAGCCTCAATTTAATATTAAAGAAATTCAAATTACCAAAACATATTAAAAATACACATAAAATACTTGTACTCATCAGCATGGATCTCCTCCACAGGACTTGCTTATTTGCTTATAAGACAAGTAAATAATAAATTGGAAAATAAGTAATACATTTGATTGGCCATTGCAAATGACTGTGTCCCTTCACTTACAGTGCACAGAGCCTACTCTTTGGATTCTGAAGGGCTACGGTAGATTTCATAGAACCTGACAATACAAGCTAGCTGAAATACAGTTGGGTAAAAACTCAGTGTGATCTATAACACTGGAAACAAGTGGATATAATATGACATGCAGAGAACAAATCAGGGAGAATAATTTTATTTTTAAGAATTTATGAAAAAAAAAAATCTAGTTTTATGTTTAGGTCAGCAGAGAAGGCCTTGCAGGCCCTGACAGCTCATCACTGGTAAATAATAATCATGAAATGGTACCGTTCTCGCTGAGGTGCAGAGTGTGGAAATGGTGAGAATTTAAGCACCATGTACTGTGTCCTGTTGATTATGTATTCATACATACACGCCAAAGACAACACACTGAGGCTCCAGCAAAGCACCAAGATAAATATGAGCTCAAGGAAAAGGTCATGCAGCTCTTTTTTTTTTTTTTTTTTTTTTTAAGATTGGGTAACGACATACTACACAGTGAGATGGAACTCAACCTGTGACAGATGATCCAAAGACTTGGACCTTTTGCAAGGTGAAAAAATGAGCTCCAGATGCGTGAGTGTGGATTTCCTCCACATCCTAACGCTTCCACACGGCCAGTGTGAAACACTGATGTAAATTCCCTACCATCAGATAACAACCGCTGAGGGTTTTGAGGAAATGTTAAAAATGTGCTGCCGGCTGCCAGCCCACATCACTGCTCAGTGCATTACTCTCTACAATATAAAGTGTGGACTTTTCCCATGTGCTTATACATATATCCTGTAGGGATTTGAAAAGCCAATGAAACTTTATAATACAAGACTTCATGTTTAAGAGCAAGAAAATCACATTATGTAAAGCACACAATGTGAAATAAAAACATTGCTACTTTGAGTATCTGTAGGATGATTTTGAATTTTGTCAAACTAAAGGAACCTGGATGAGCCTGCACCTTTTATTTTATTTAGACTTTTATTTAGATTTATGATATGCATTCATACACTACAGGACAATATTCACAACCCACAATGATAGGATCAGAGACAACAAACAAAAAACAACAACATATAAATTAGTGAACCGCATGAGTCACATAGAGACATATGTTGACCTCTGACCTACTAAGTCCTACAAGCCCTGCTCAGGTATATAGAGTTGAACCAATGTGGCGTGCTGGTAAATTTTCTATGTAGTTTTTGTAGTCAGTTTCTTCATATACTTTGACACCTACGTTTCAAACAAATGCTGGACCGATTTAGGATTATTTTCCTAGAATAATATTGACATTTTCCTCATCGATGTGTGTTCCCAAAAGGCTCTCTCTTAGACCCTTTTCTCCTAGTTGCTCTTCACAATATTTCCAACAAAACTCAAGTTATGATCCAGTTTTTCTCCTTTCTGTCATTGGGAAGCAGGTGTCTGTGATTGTTGTTGCCATGGAAATCTACTCTGTCTAAGCATGATCTTGGCGTAAAGTGGTTACTCTGCGCTAATTGTCAGCAGCAATTAACCAAGTGCTCCTCAACCGGTACTGGTCCCTCAGTAACGGTTCATGAGTCAATGAGTACTGGGCCACACAGAAAGAATACATAACTTGCATTATTTCTGTTTTCTTTATTATCTGATTCTGAATGATATTTTATTTTGAAAAATTACTGTATTGTGTATATATTGTATCTTATATATGGTATATATGGCTTATTCTGGGTTAAAATGATAAATGGATTGCACTTAAATAGCGCAAAAATTTGCATTTCTACAAATTTATATTGCCCAAAGCACTTTAAACGGGCCTTTCATTCACACACACACTAATACTCACACACCAGTGGCTGCTGCTATGCAATGGGAGCAATTTTGGGTTCAGAGTCTTGCTCAAGGACATGCCAGGATTTGAACCACTGACCCTTCTGCCATTGGACCACCCACTCTGCCAACTGAGCCACAGCGTTGCAGATTGTTAACCCACATCTGCAATGTTTGTTTCACACTATACATTGTGAATAAATACTTCGGTAATTAACCTTGAAAACTTCTGTAAACTCTAACTGACATGTGATCAATTATGCATTATTGATAAATTGAAACTCCTGAAACAACTAAATTATATTTAATGACTGTGACCGTCACAAACCCAAAAAACTATTAGAAAATAATCAGGATTCAAGATTTTAAATCCATTAAAGAATTTCAATGGTGTACAAGATGCTTACTAACATACACGTAATATTGACCACGTAAACGGGTCGATCAATAACAAATATTTAAGAGCCATTATAATAAGAGGAACAGAAAAGGGCATTAATTCTGTCTAACTCACTCATTTTCTGAAACCGCTTTATCCTTTGTAGGGTCGTCACTGGAGCCTATCCGACATACTCAACAGTGAAGGCAGGGGGAACCCTGGACAAGTCGCCAGTTCATCATATATATGTGTGTATGAATATCAAACTAGGTGTAAAGAAATGTAGGTTTTTTTTTTATCTATTAGTTCTACAGTTTATAAGGCTAATAAATAACAGCAGTAACAAAAACATACTGTAAAACTAATTCATTGCTCTGTCTCTATTCATCATGTAAACAATATATACTCACAGATGGATTTGAATTCATGATCAACTCACAGGAAACGTGTTTTGTGTTAATAATTCATTCCCTTTTTGCTATGAAAATGAAGACTAGAACATATTGAAAGTACATGCCACTGTTCCCAGACGACATATGACAACATAAACACAACATCACAATAAGAAAAAAACTTCAATCAGTGCTTAATGCTCTAGGTTGTTTTAATATATTTGTGATTTAATGCTTGATTTTACTTAAAAAATTTGTATTGTTTAGCACGTGATGCACACCAACACCCTCACATGCACTGTTGTTAGTAATAATGACATATTATTGTTTGGTACCAGGCAAAGAAGAGGAAATATTGAAACAGTTAATATTAAAAAGTGTCAAACACAATAAAACTTGGAAGGAAGGGGGATGAGTCCTCATCATAAAAGATACCCCTGAATGAAATCTTTTATGTATAGGGGTCATTGAGGTCTAAGATTTATCGAGAGGTCAATTTTGAAATATTAAAAATAAGGACATATTTGTCCATTGTTCAAATCTGTGGACTGTATTGTACACATGCATTTTGCAAAAACACAAATTAAGAGGATTTTAGTGTTTTTAAAGGTGAATTAATAGGACATAGACTTAAAAAAAGTCATTTAGAGTGACCATAATCTGTCTTAAAATGTATACATTTCATTACCATTCCTAATAAGTATCAGTAATTAAATAAAATTATTAAAAAGGACAGGCTTGAGTTTTTTCTATAATACCTGTGTCGCATAACCATAGTATACCACTGATTAATATTGGAGCCAAAATGGGTACTGATGTATATTGTATTTTGAATTTGGTACAATAATTACCAATCCTTGGTCAACTCACATGACAGATAGTAACCGCACATGGAGAGGAAAGCGCAAATTGTTACAATTCTATTTCAAATAAACACAATACATTAATTCATTCATCTTCCAAACCCGCTTTATGGGACAAAAGAAAATTCAAATTCAAAAACAGCGAAAAATATAGAATCATCTATAGATGTTTTATGATTTGATGCAATGACTTGAATGAAACCATTGAGTGAACCTTGGATATATTTAATAGATAACGTGAGTGCTTTTCAACACACTGTGAACAGACCTGGAGGGACAGGGATGTCATTGCCTTCAGAAAAACACTTATTATAAAAGGACTGGATTTGTTGGCGGAACTAAAGAGTGGACTGTGTTTCAATACAAAACAGGTCTTCTGGTCAGATGAGTCCACATCAACCATGGTCCAGAGCGACACTATTTTTTACTCGTACACGGACCACCGCCGTATCCAGACCTTAACCCCTCGGGTAACGTTTAGGACGTGCCGGAAAGACTTTACACTCTGATCCAACTCCCTTTATAAAAACAAGGCCACAATGCAAGTCGTGCTAGAACGCTGATGCTTTAGTGAAACATGTCCAAATGTGGCCACTGTGGACGCACATCATAATCAAAGAAAAAAGTGCACCAAATAAATATTCAATCGTGTGGCTTTTTGGATAATGTATTCCCTCATAAAAAGAAAACAATGTGAATCGGCCACACTGAAAAAAATCCAGTTGTAATTTTTGGCAAAGTCACACACATTTCCACCTCACTGCTAGTGGGTTATGTGTTGAATTCCCAGTAAGACCAGGGCAGGTCCCGCAGGTTCTCTGGGATCCTCAGTATCAAAAGTAGGTGCATATAAGTCAGCAGCTTATGACATTTCGTTACCAGATTCATTGTGTGTGTCTGTGTAATGACAATAAAGGAAGTCTAACTTCAGTATCCTCTCACTGCTCCTAATGTGCTGAACGATAATGCTTACTGCTAATGCTAGGTGTGTTTTAGGAAGAGTCCAAATGTCCCTACAAAGTTTATAATGTGAGTTGACCTTAACATTCATTCATACATCATCCAAACCTACTTTATCCTTTGCAGGGTCATGGGGGTCATTTGAGCCTATCCCAACTACTCAAAGGCGAGGGGGGGGGGGGTCGCCAGTACATCGCAAGGATCATTCACACAGGGAGGCAACGTGGGTGAAGTGTCTTGCCCAAGGACACAGCGGCACATGATCAGGAGAGAACGGGTATCGAACCGCTAACCCTTCGGTTACCAACCACCTGCTCTACCATTTCTTCATATTAAAATCAGAGGTAAGCGCTGAAGGTACTGTACATTAGCGTAAAAGGCAGGGACAGTAGCTGAGTCGGCATAAAATGTTAACCCTATGTAATCCTTTTCCAAAAAGACTCTAGACTATATTCATTGTTTGCGTGTTATTGAAAACATCCTCTACATGAACATGTGTGGACCTCAGGAACATGAATGTGTTTTAGTTTACATTATGTGCTCCTTTAATGTTGAACGAAAGCGACATAGATGTTTTAGGTTAATTTCTATGTCTCGCATGGGGAACTAGGCAGCCTATAAAAACAGTGGAGAAAGAGATTGTATTAAGTCTGAGAGAATGACCACAGGAATAATAAACCCTGCTACAATAGAGAGCTGAAGGACCTAATGGTGTGACAAATAACTTTTTGGCTCAGTTTGAAACAGGCCCATGTTTAGACATGTGGTGTTTGTTAAAACAAGAAAAAAATTTATGAGTCAAAAAAGTCACAGTTAATGGCAAAGGTAGTAAAGAAAGTCTAGTTTTATGTTAAACAGCTGAATGGGATGTACTTGTTATTGCACATGACACACTTCACAACAACAAGAACTGCTGTTTGTCACATTTGATTTCAGTGCTTGAGGTGCAAATGTATAACAAAAAGTTAAAATCACTATAGTCTTATCACACTGATGACATTGCAAAGACATTTTCGGCAACTGTAGATCCCAGTAAGAGATAGAGCATGACTTTCTGCTTTGTAGTCTTTCTATTTATGTATTTTCAATCAAGTTTCAAGTTTTAACAGTGTCATGGCTTGTAAATGTATCTTTTAAACCGACAAACATTATATGTGTATAAATGTTATAAAAAAAAAGTACTTGACTCTTGCCTTTGATTGTAATAACACTTTTTCCAAAGTCAGCAGTGACATGGGTTACATCTAGAAGCACTAGAACTTCGCTTCCTTATACACTCCCGAGGCTGCACATCTGTCTGTAGGCTAATGAATGTACGCCTTTAATTAAGTATTTTCCCTGACATTATCCAAAAGGCCAAATCTGGCTAGTTCCATTTCCTGATGTCTATGTGTCCTGTCCCCCTTTAAAGTCTTCAGAAGCTAACACTCTGGCATTTATATGAGGATCAAGAAACCTTGTTTATCAAATGAGTGTTTTCATTACCGGTGGTGTAAGTAAATGTCTGTCTTTTGATTTACTCTGGTAGACACTGGATTTTGCGATTGCTGTTAGCATGATCTGATGATCTGTGACTTCAGGTCAGTTTTGTAAACCATGTCCTGAACCAGTGAAAAAACAAAACAAACAAAAGTCTGTTTTTATTTTCCTGAGGGGAAATCTAATCACAAGAATGATGCAAGAAAGATGCAGTGATATCTGAATGTCACTCCGTAATTATAATCACCGTCCTGAACCAGAAGGTTGCTGTTAATGGAAATATAAACCATGTTTTCATTTTCTTCATCCACGGCAGATTCTGCTTTTATGAGTCGTCAGGAAATGATTGGAAACAGACAGAAGAAGACTGACCTAAATCAGGGGGATTATGCCAAAGGTTTAGATTCATTAAAGGGGATCAGTCAGTGGTGAATGACTGGAAACCATTTATCTACTGACACACAGACTCTGGGAGGAAAAGCAGGAGACCTTCAGAGTCCAGGAGACTAGGTGTGGCTTTTGTTAAATAGATTCAGGTGCAAATGAACGACAATGACTTTAAAAGGTGAACCAGCACATAAACACATTGACATTATACCGTATCATCTGCATATACACACACGGCGGTGACCTTCCCCTGCTCCATTATATCATCAATCTTCTACGTCTTGCGTGCAACCCCAGAGGTTTTCTTTTCTGAGTTGTAATTTACTTTTATGGTGTATTAACTTTCTCTGGTTCTACTTTAGTCAGTGATTATCTTTGTTCACATAAATACCTTTCTTCATGCTCCAGAGGACAAACCTGAAACTGTTGCGCTAGACCATTTGATATACAAGTAAGGCGCAAGTTAGTTTTTCCATTTAAAGAAAAAAAATTGGTATAGTTATTATGAGCAGTTGAAATATTGCATATCACGTTTTCTGTTACAGCTTTACTACAGCTTTAGTCCAGTGCTCCACAATACTGGGGTGCGATGTCAGTGGGGCGATTGTGACCCCTGGGAACATAATTTATTTTATGCCATAATATAATAAAGCGTAATGTCACATCCACTACAGTAGGTTTCAGTGGTGCTCTCATTGTCAGAGTGTGTACAGGGAGTATTAGCTCTATGATGTAGGTGTTTATACACCCATCATGAATATTTAACAGAGATGAAAAGAAAGACAAAGAGAGACACAGACAATGAGTCAAACAAAAGTCTCCCTAAAGCTAAGACCAGGAAACATGACGAAGCGTACGTAGCGCTAGACTTCACTGTGACTACGATGGGAGACAAGGAAAGACCTGTGGGCTTTGGCTCTAAAAATGTTGGACAACACTGGACAGCATGAAGACAAATGAATGAAGACGTCACTTAAAGACATTACACCCCAATCACGCTGATAAGAGACTTGAGGGTTTTTTTTGGTGAAAATGTGGTGAATATTGTCAACAATCATCCCACTTTGTGAACACTACTTCAATAAACCAGAGAGCATGTTAGCATCATAGAAGGAGACAAAACACACCCACACCATAGCAGAGGACCTATTTATAAGGCTCTTATTACATACTTATACACAAATGATAGTATTTATAGTTGCCGTGACAGGAGGATGGGGGGGGGACTATTTTCTTCTTCCTAGGTGGGGGCGTAACAGAAAACAATTGCAAAGCACTGCTTTAATCTGTCAGTCCAATGTCACACCTTCTCTGAATATCAGTGTAAAAAGTATTGAACCTGTGTAAAATATGAACCTGTGTAAAATACTCATTCATCCTTTTTCATTCAAACCCGCTGCATCCTTTGCAGGGTCGCGGGGGTCACTGACTGGAGCCTATCCCAGCTACTCAGAGCGAAGGTGGGGGGGGGGACCCTGGACAAGTCGCCAGTTCATCGCAGGGTCAAAAATACTCATCACATCTGTCAAAGACTGCCCGAGTCAAAGTGGATAAGCCACCTTATGATCTGACATGCCACTTCATTAGGACCCTCGTCTTCTCATTTCAGAAACTCCTCCAGCGGCGCCGAACAACAACAACACGGTTGAGCCGAGACAAGAGCTGGCAAAACATTTTTTAAAGGGGTTTTCCTTCAAACATAATAAGTTCTTTGTCTGACCGAAGCTCAACTAATGTGGTTTTGGTTTCCAGCGCATTAAGAACATATTTAACTTGCATGCTTCTCCACTACTACTGCTTAGAAAACAACAGGATGTTATGTTGAATCCTTAATGTGTTGGGACTTCAGGCAGCGCTGTGAACTCATGGAGGCTGAACACGACAAGTTCTCATTGGCTGAGTTTGACAAAGATAACAGACCCACGTACCCGGCTGTCCTCCTGAGCCTCCCACTCCGGGCTGTAGCTGTGGACCTGAGTGCCAGGTGTGCAGTTGGAAAACTGGAAGAGGCTGGCGAACATGCGGTGGTTCTCTGCAGTGTCGGCGAAGATGGCGTCTTGGAAGTTGACGCCATGGGGGACAATGTTGTAGTTTTCATCCATCCTTTGAAGAACAAGGGGGAGATACTCAGTCATTGTCACAAATATGAGTCGAGCACAGTTTTTTTTAAATGCTTTTAAACCACGACATTTCAAAAAACAAACACTTTAAGTTTTTATTTCACTACGTTTGTCTGGCCACTGTATCTACTTTGGATTATATTTATTTAGAATTATTCATCCCCTTCCCCTCCAGTAGGAAGAACCAAAGCTGCCTATAGAAAAATTGAACTGTAAAATAATTATACAAACAATCAAGGAAGACACAATATATAAGAAAAATCATTGGGAAATTGTAATGCTCTTGCCGCATTGTATTGAGTGTTGGTCATTTTACTGTATTATGTTGTTTTATGCGCAGGTGTTCAATTGGGTTATTTTGTTTATGTAGATTTTGGTTCATGGGTGCATATGACAATGTCTGTTGGCCTTTTTTTGTTGATTTTTATTTTTTTAAAGTACATTGTGAGCGAAAGTTTGTCAAGTCTGTTCATCTGTGTCTATTAGTTGTCAAAAACTCACTAATCTAAAGTGAACATTGATTAACGAAAAAAACACAAATGAATAGTATGCTTTCTCTAACATGTTTATCACATATAGCTAAAAAATGAACTAGATAATCACGAACCCTTCCAAGGTTAATGCTAATTTAAGCAAACAAATGTGTTTTCCGCAGTGTCGTCAACGCTGTTCGCTGTCGTTACAAACTGCAATCTGTGAAGGTGACAGGCATCTGTCAACAGTCAAAGGACACCCTGCAAAAACACAAAGACACCCAATTGTTCGCAGACCTTGACCTTTTTTTTTTAATGCAAATTCAAGCTCCATGTGGAAGAATCAAGCCAGAAAAATACAAGCCCAAGGGATTGACTGCGACTGTTTCATATCTTTGCCTATGATGTAAAGTGTGTGAGGGAGGAAGTCTTGAACCAGTGGGTTTTCATACATCTGGAACCCATCTCGGATCCCTCCAGGGACATCAAAAGTCTGGTTGTCGCTATCACAGACGGAATGTGTAGGTGTGTGTGTGTCTGTGTGTGTTTATGTTGAGAAAGCAAGAAGAAACTTGATGTTTTGCTTCAACAGAGAAGGTTGGAGGTCAAATGTAAGCGCTGTGTCCGGGAGGTCATCAGCCTCTACAGTGACAGAGAAATAATAAATACCACCAACGTTACATTACACACACACACAGACACACACACACACACACACACACACACACACACACACACACACACATACTCTCTCTCTCTCTCGACTCCTCTGTAAATTCACTGTATTTCCAAAACCTTAATGTGAGCCACTTCACCACATCTAGTGTCCAAAACAACCAAGCACAGGGCCTCCACTTGCTCCAGTGTCAGCGTTCTTCACCGTGACGTTGAAACTCTTGAAGGACTTTCAAATATCCACGGAGTCACATTTCCACTGGACCCTGATATCTGTCTCCCAGTGAATCTAACTAAACTCAAACTGTCAAAGTATGTGAAGAAAGTGACGGGAATTCTGTTGACAGTCACTAAGAAATGCATTGGAAATGAGAAAAATGGAAATTAGACCCCGCCCCCCTTCCAATCAAGATCAAAAGTTGTGTGAACCTGGAGAAAATAACCTACTGGATGAAAAAACGAAGTAGGATCAACTGTACTACAAGATATGGAACAATTTTAAAAACTGCATGGAAAATTTACCAGCACAACACATTAGCTTAGCTATAGAGCTTGTCCTACAAGCCCTGAGCAGGGCTTGTAGGACTTGGGAGGTCAGAGGTCGATATATGTCTCTAAGTGACTCATGTGGTTCACTTATTTATATTGAGGGTTTTTTTGTGTCATTGTACCTGTTTTGTGTTTTTTGTGCATGTGTGTGTTTTGTCTGTTGTGCCTGATCCTGTCATTGTGTGTTGTGAATGTCGTCCTATAGTGTATGAATGTAACTGTAATATTGTCAAATGAAAAATCAAAACAAAATAATATAAAGGAAGTCTTGAAGTAGTGAGACCTGGGCTGAAGTTTTCTCACTCAACATATGGCTCAAGCATAACACTCCATCCGTCTCATTTAAAGGTCCTGGGGGAGACCTATCACTGCATTCTTCTCTACACTGGGCTCTGATTCGTCCTGTCTGGGGAACTTCTACTCGTGATTGATTGGAAAGACTATTTTAGTCCGAGACAATGTTGTTGGCGTTTTTATGACAGGAAATGGAAGTCCGCTGGAGACTACGATGAGAACTTTTCACTTTTGGCTGGCTCATGCGTCTTCAGCGCTCAGTGTTGTGAAGCAGGCACAGCACGACTGCATTTAAAAACCTGCACCATTGATCTTATTAAGGTTTACGAGTCGAAGAGCGAATACCATGGTGCAGAATTAACTCATTTATTTTAACGAGCCTATGTGAAACTGAACATTACTATGCAGTTTGGGTGACAAATAAAACCAACGAGGTTTTCAGAAACACAATCAGAAAAGTGCCTACAAGATATGGAACCAATTAGAAACTACATGGAAAATTTACCAGCACACCACATTGGTTCAGCTCTATATACCCAAGCAGGGCTTATAGGAATTAGGAGGTCAGAGGTTAACATGTCTCTATGCGACTCGTGCAGTTCACTTATTTGTGTTTTTTATGTAATTGTTCTGGTTTCTGATCCTGTCATTGTGGGTTGTGAATGTCGTCTTGTAGTGTATGAATGTAACTGTAATATTGTCTAATGAAAACTCTTAAGAAAATGTTTTTAAACTACACTGTACAAAAATGTTAAGGACCATAGTCGTTTAGAGGTTGTAATATTATCAAAAGTTTCAGAAACGTAATGGATTGAATTACTTTTCAGATCTATAGTTACACTGGAAAAATGTTAATCATGAGAGCATCTAAGTTTTAATTTTGAGCCACATTTGTTTTGAAACAAATCCACCACTGAATTCAACTCGCATTTCAGTTCCATTTCCTCAAAACATTTGGCAAAGAAAACTATTTAGGACCACAACAATTTTCCAGCACAATAGTCACTTGATGTCTCACCAATGACCTAGGACGAGTTGAATTTGGAAGAAAAGGGTTTATTGTCAGAAGCAATACAGTAGTTAGGAGCAGGGATGGATGATTGTGTTTTGTAATTTATTATTGGGTTTTTTTTATATAAACTTGTAACAAAAAAAATGATGTCTTTAAGCAAAACTATACTGTGTAAAAACGTTGAAAAAAAATAATGACAATTAATAGGTTATGACAGTGCCTCTCAATTATTTTCTATTACGCCAACCGTAGGAAGAAGAAAACATTTCTGCCCACCCCCACCGCCGCAGTTATAAATTATTTCATTTGTGTGTAAGTGTGTAATAAATGCCTTATAAGTAGGTTTGGTGTGGGTTTGTTTTGGTTCATCTCTTTCTATGATGCTAACATGCTCGCTAGTTAAGTGAAGTAGCATTCACAAAGTGGGATGATTGTTGACAATATTCACAACGTTTTCACCCAAAAAAAAGTGTCTTCTCATTGTGATTGGTGTGTAATATATTTAGGTGATGCCTATATTTATTTGTATATTTATTATACAATACTATATTTATTTGTCTTCATTTTGTCCACTGTTGTCCAACATTTTTAGACCCAAAGTCCACTGGTGTTTCCTGGTCTCCCACCATAGTCACAGTGAAGCCAAGTGCTACATATGCTTCATCATGTTTCCTTGTCTTAGCTTTCGGGAGACTTTTGTTTGTCTCTATATCTCTCTTTATCTCTCTCTGTCTTTCTTTTCATCAGTGTTAAATATGCATGGTGGGTGTAAAAAACACTTACAGTGGTGGTTTAGTGTTTTATTGTGGTGGATGGGTGCCATTCTTGTTTGCTGTGAGGGTCTACACTGCTTGACTTGACTGTGCTTCCTCCTGAGACTCACTTCCTCTCTATATTTGGATCCTCAGTCTAAAAAACATAACACCTACATCATAGAGCTAATACTCCCTGTACACACTCTGACAATGAGAGCACCACTGACACCTACTGTAGTGGATGTGACATTACATTCTATTATAGTACGCAAAAAAATCATGTTCCTATGGGTCACACACACACACACACACACTATTTGAGAAGCACAGCATTATGAAATGCAAACTTAGATGTTGAATTTTTGTCTCTGGAGGAATAATGTTGAATTTTGAAGCTTTTTGTGCACAGTCCTCAGCAAGCCAAATCTTGATAATCAATTTACTTCCGTGTATTGCCTGTGCTCAGAGAAACACAGTGGTGTGGAGGCTGGTTCTGAGGATCATATGAGGTCGATGTGACCATCAGACTGGCTGAAAGATATCAGAACACAGACACCCGACACATTTTATCTATAAAAACTTGGCTTAAACTTGCCTTTTTTTCTGTGCATGAGGCAAGACTCTAATAATTAAAGGAAACAAACTGTTGTAATTATTAGGTAACAGACGCCATCATGGACCTCCTTGGTAGATAGAGCAGGATAACTGTCATTAATCCTCATTTTGTACCCAAGGTAACTCTGATTTGTTTGTTTCTCTGATGTCGTCAGGGCCGACATCAGAGGGGACGTGGCAAAGGAAAATGTGGGTAAACGTTTCAGGAGGGGGACGCTCTCATTACATCCCCGATAAACACCACAAAACGCCACTGATTTACTTCAGTGGAATAATCATTGTTTCTTAATCATCATCCGGTCTGCCGTTGAGCGGTGCTTTGTTGTGACTCGCCTCAGGAAGTTTCCAATAGCGGTTCATGTGGCCGGTTGGAAGTCTCGGATGTTTACGCCATTACAGCGGAGGCCAAGCAAAGTCGTCCCCTGAGGTGTGATTAATTGAAATCAGTGAAATCATACAGAGCTCACAGTTGAATGGGATCCCATTTATTTGTTGTGTTAGTCATTTATGAAAAAAATGAAAAGCTCAGGTAATTTTTTTGTTTTGTTTAGTCTGTTGTCTCTGATCCTGTCTCTGAAGTTATCAGTACACCACATTGGTTCAGCTATATATACCCGAGCAGGGTTTGTAGGACTTAGGAGGTAAGAGGTCAACATAATGTATGCCTCTATGTTTATAATGCGGTTTACTTATTTATTAGTTTTTTTTGTCTGTTGTCTCTGATCCTGTCATTGTGGGTTGTGAATGTTGCCTTGTAGTGTATGAATGTAACTGTCATATTGTCTAATGACATTTTTTTTCACTAGAAATTAGGAAAAAAAAGGGAAGTACTCTGTTGTACTCAGATAGAGACCCTCATGTGGTGCGGTTAAACATTATATTTCAGGAATGCCCTACCCCCCCACCCCACCCCTCCCTGAATATATGTGCACCTTTATCTGTTGGATTGAAATAGCAGACATGGCAGACAGACATAAGTAAGGCCTGTCACCACATGTTCCCTTTGTAGAGCAGTGTGATGGTGTACTACAGCAGCTCTGGGCAAACAAAAGGTGGTCTTAACGACCACTGGTGAGCAGATAACTCTCTGGAGTAAAAGTGCTTTGTAGGTTTACCTTCAAGCTGTTGGGAAAAGTCTGGCTCTGTAATTACCCTGGCTGGAATGCAATAGGTTTCCTGAGTAATAGTGTTGTTTCTGTCCAACGCAGACATTTAGGAATTAACCTGCCACGTGTTTTTTTGAAACCGGAGAGGAAAGTTTGCCAATGTATTCAGAGCGTTATTAGCCTAAAATCCATATCGGCTCATGTGCAGGTTCTGATCAAGAGCATGTGTGAATAATGACAGTGCCACCCCCCCCCCACCCCCCCACCCCACACACACAGA
>JAPTHA010000023.1:13274938-13297021 GCA_029814585.1 Gymnapogon annona | reverse complement strand
TCAATACATTTCTTAGTGATTGAATTTCTGTCAGTTTCTTCACATACTTTGACAGTTTGAGTTTAGTTAGATTCACTTGTAGACTTGCTTTTTTTTGCTTTTCCTGGATTTTCATTTATTTTTTTCTTTTCCTTTATATTTCCTTTTTCGTTTGTCTCATCTTCTCTACTTTTTTCTTTTTCAGTTTTCAAGTAATTTTCGCTGCTCTCTCCAACCAGACAACTAAACACATAGCTTGACGATGTGAGACTTGTTTTTGTGTGTATTTTCAGATTTTTTGTCTGAATCTGAACATTGTGTGATGACAAGGACCTACAACAATTTTGAGATGGCTTCATCTGTTTTCACTTGGTCGTTTAAGTGTTTTAAAGGTTAAGGGGTGTTGTCTTTTTGTCCTTTGCTCAGATGTGAATTCTGCTGTTAACTTTGGTTTTATCGACTGGTTGTGGTGCGTTTTGCTTTTTTCCATTTCTTTTTTTCAGTTTTCTTTTTTTTTCACAACTCACCATGACAGGATCAGAGACAACAGACAAAACACACACACACACAAAACCGGTATAATGACAAAAAGAAATAAAACAAAACGCACGCACAAAGCACAAAAACACACAATTGTCAACAGAAGTCTAATCTTCAGAACTTGAAACCTTTTTAATCAATATCTGAATTGATTTCAATCAGTTTCCGTGTTTGAAGGATGCATGTTAGTGTGTGCACGGGTACTTCTTTGTGTAGATTTCATGTTCTTACTTTGAATTCAGGATGACATGAGTGTTTCTCCTTGAAGTGAACAGTACAAATACATGAAACACCTTCTGTCCTGTTGAAAATGCTACTGGGACGGTTGTGGGCGTGGGGGCTTCTCAGGTGACAAACACAAAGTTCCGGTGCCTGAAAGGGCAGCGCCATTCCACGGTGTGAGGGATGAAGAGTGTGCACGAGGACATGGCTGTAATGCTCCTGACTGGGATACTCATGATCATGTACATCTGTGAAGGAGGTGCGTCCGCCACCACTTCAAAAAGGTGAGACAAAACTGGAAAAACTGATTCTGTCTCATTTTATTTGCATTATAGCGCTGCTGAAAAAATCTTCAGCGTCTGAGTTCCTGCAGAAACCAAGAGAGAAGCGTGATAGTGACGAGTGTCTTCCTGGAGGCTGCAGCTCAGAGACCAGTGAGGTGGAAGAACTGATAAATGAAAGTTCAGCATTTGTAAGTTTTATGTCATTATTTAGGATATAACACAATTGTCTTTTTTTAATTCTGTACACACACTTACTTTTAATTCCATATATGTATTTTAACCCATTTTAACTACTCTATTTTAACCACTACTTTTAACCATGGACCACACATCATCAGAGATTCATCCTTCTTAATTTGACTATATTATGTACAGTGATACTAAAGGCATTACATGAAATGATCTCATTAATGTACCTGGAACTGACATTACAGACGGTTTTACTATTGTAGATGGATTCTGCATCTGCTGCAATGACACAAATCTTCATATATAATAGTATTAATAACAGTTATATATACACTTATGCATCGTAAAATTAGCATTGGTAAACTTTTTTAACACTTCACTTGAAGTCACGCTTTTTCTAAGCTCTTTATCTGACATGAATCACTCGGCTCAATATTCACTCAGCTCCAATTGGCACGCTCCGCTTGTGTAAATGTCAGCAGCTATAGTTGTGTCCTGGCTCCGTTTGCACATCTTTAGTTCCCGCACAGAGGATGATTCTGTCTGCGTGAATCTGGCCATCATGAATAAAGACCGTGCCTTAACTGGACTTCAGATTTTGAGAAGCAGTCCTCTGTTGGACGGGGATAAGGTGTAACTCAATCAAGCAAGTCACTGAGGCGTTTACCATTACTGTGTTCCTACATAGCAGCCCTGCAACTTGAAGACAGAGTGAAGGCAGGCCATTAGCATTGACTTTGTTACTTAATGCACCTCCTGCAAATATCAGATGGCAAGCATAAAAGCCAGCAGAGAAGTGGAATGTTATCAACCGAGGATGTTTGTCGGAGAGGAGGACATTTAGCTATCTCTGTTACCAAATGTGGGCACAACTGGTCACAGCTCAGCGGCACGACTGAAAACATAAGCATGTTGTTATTAGACAGACGTACAGCTCTGGAAAAAATTGAAGAGACCACAAAATGATCAGTTTTTTCTGATTTTACTACTTATGGGTGTATGTTTGAGTAAAATGAACATTTTTGTTTCATTCTGTAAAACTGCTGATAACATTTCTCCCAAATTCCAAATAAAAATATTGTCATTTAGAGCATTTATTAGCAGAAAATGACAAGGGGTGAAAATAACAAAAAATAAAATGCAAAGTTTTCAGACCTCAAACAATAAGAAGAAAACAAAATCATGTTGATTTAAAACCAATTTTAAATCAACAGACGCTGGAATGGCTGTCATACATGTAGAGATGCTGATTTCAGGCAAAAAAAATGCAGCAGAGCTTTATGTAGTAGTAATAGCTATTCAGCCTGACGAATAAAAATATTACTTATTTTCAGGATGTGAATTCAAATGTGCTGAATTATGGACACGCCGGTCAGAGGGCAAATGTAAGTTGTTGCTGTCTTTCTTTTTGTTTTTTTTTTTTCATTAGACAATATTACAGTTACATTTAAAACCCACAATGAAAGCATCAGAGACAACAGACAATAAACTCTAAAAACACAAAACTAGAACAATGATATATGTGGCATGTCCCTATGTGGCTCATGCCACATAGGGACATATGTTGACCTACAGATGGACCAATGTAGTGTACTGGTACATTTTATATGTAGTTTAGAAATGGTTCTATAACTTGTAGAACATCCTACGTTTTTTTTTTCATCCAGTTATCCTCTGCCATGCTACATTCCATACAAATAATTGGACATCATCAGTAAAGTATGTCATTTGTGGGGTCAGAAAATTTCAGAAATATAGACATATAATAATTAAATATATATAAAAATTAAACTGTTTAATGTGTAAAATTAAGTACAATAACACAACACAGAAAAGGACAAATTATACAGATGATTCCACTACTTCATAATAGAATTTGACTGATATTGGTCTTATTTCTACAGGTCCCATAATAATACCATATCTCATATCTCATGACTAAATTGTATTTTTTTATTATTATTATGTAACTTAACATCCCTCGGTTCTCACTCCTCAGATGACGTAACATGAGTGAGGTTATATGGCACCTTCTTTCATCAAAGTCTTGTTACCAAACTCATTCAACCCCTTTTACTGGAAGTCAGTTGGTGATTGAATAATGCAGCTGAATTTCGGCAAGCAACATAATTGAAATTTAACACAAATACTAACAGTAGGATGATAAAGCAAACAGACTCCACCCAAATGCGTGTGTCCTAATTTATTGCTGTGTCAACAAGAACCCACCAATCAGGACGTGTGTATTCTCTTCACAGTGTAACCGGTTCACGATGTGAGCTGTGTTACTTTTATTGAGCTGACATGGCAGTATGTCAAATGAATCAAATCACTGATATGTTGTGATCATAAAAACAGTCCTGTGAGATTGCTTTGATCTCTGACCAAAAAAAAAAAGGTCTCAGTTCCATCTAATGTCCAAAGAAGCACCAGTGCTAAAAACTATTGACATTTCTTTTTTAAAATATTGTTTATGTAGATTTTTCATTAGACAATATGACAGTTACATTCACACAGTGCAAGATGACATTCACAACCCACAATGACAGGATCAGAGACAACAGACAAAAAAATACCTAAATATAACACAAGAAGGGCACACAAAAAAACCCACACACAACAGATACAATGACTGACAAAAAAACACATAAGTCAACTGCATGATTCACATAGAGACATACAGTATGTTGACCTCTGACCTCCTAAGTCCTACAAGCCCTGCTCGGGTATATAGAGCTGAACCAATATTGTGTACTGGTAAATTTTCCATGTAGTTTAGTCATATCTTGTAGAACATCCTGCTTATTTTCTCCATCCAGTAGGTTACTTTCTCCAGGTTCACACAACTGTTGACTTCTTCTTTGCTTTCAAATGAATGAAAGTTAAGATGCGCTGATTTGAACTTTAACTTGACTTGATGACTGCTTGTGTGTTGTAGCAGAACGTTGGATGGGATCCTGCGATGGATGACGGATCTGGGATGTAGCCAGGAGGGAGGACAGCACAATGTTTTTGTTGGGTTAAGGGCAGCTTGAGTTTCCCAAAAGCATTCTAGTATCAAAGACAAGACTAGCTTTGTTAAACTGCATATTAACGGAACTGACACCATTACAACCACTAGCGAACCATATACTGTATGTATGCAATTGGTATAACCTGTGATGCACAATCATCTAGATAATCTAGCTTTTTGTGGTTGTATGAATTGGGGGGGGGGGTGTCATAATTAATCTGCATGTAACATTTCCTCTTGTGTTGTAATAATACCAAGAATGTTGATAGAATACTTTGTAACTGTTTAATCCTGAGGGTCACGTTGGGGCTGGAGTGTTTCCATCAGGTCAAAGCAAAGTATGTCCTTCAAAGTATCCGCAGATCATTAAAAGAGGACTTTCTAAAATACTGTATAACTATATATATTTTTTACCTTGAGTTTCATATTGCTTCCCTGTACATTAAGCGATACAAACAGGATCGGAGCTGACGATTTAAAAACACCACCCATGATTCCCAGTCTGACTGGTTTGATTTCCCATCCCAATGACCTTTACCATTTGTCTTTTCTTTTTCTGTCCTTCCTGTTAACTTTCAAATAAAGGCAATGGCATGCACATTCACCTGCCCATAACATTTTAAAACAGATGTATTTGTTAAATAATGAAAAATAAAACATGCTGTCATCAGTCTTTGGATAAAAAGCAGTGGCCAATATAAAGATTGACATTCTGATTGTACTATATATATATATACTCTACATTCATTCATTCATTCATCTTCCAAACCCGCTGCATCCTTTGCAGGGTCGCGGGGGTCACTGGAGCCTATCCCACTACAATATTGGGTTATTTTACAAGTTTACAAATTGACTTTATTGATCCCCTGGTGGGCATTCACTATATTGTCAGTTAAATGAGATTTGGAAATGTTCTGTTAAGCCAATCTAATGTTACATCATTTGGTTTTTGTTTGTTTATTGTCTTTTTTTTTGAGCAATAGAAAAACATTATTTCATTCTATATGCATACAAGGACCCAATAGCGAAACACAAGCTAATAAATAATTACAATCAAAACAGTCCAGTGGTTTTCATGTACTTATAATGATGATGATTATGATTATTTCTTTTGGCTTCTCCCTTCCGGGGCCGTCACAGCGAATCCAATTTGCATATTTGATTTGGCAGGAGTTTTTACGTCTGGTGCCCCTCCTGACACAACCCACTGGACGCTCATCCCGGGAATCAAACCAGGGTCCCTTAAGCACCAGCACCGTGCCTTACTAACTGAGCTATCCGGACAGTTTTCACGTACTTATAATACATAAGTATACCAAGTAAATCATTTGGGGGGTTTGAAAAGGAGTGGGAAGAAGAAAAAGTCATATAAACCCACTCCGTCTTCTGATTTGCAATACAACTCATAGCTTAATCTTCCTTAATAATATATTAAATCTATACAGAGACATAATAATACAAAGAACACAATAATAAACAGATTGGGAAAGTTGGGATTGGGAAACCCTAACCCCCCATGCCCCTGGGCAAGGAAAAACTCAAAAAACCCCAATGGGGAAAAGAGAAACCTTGAGAAGGGACAACAGGAAGGGGGGGTCCCCCTTCCAGGACCACCAGGCTGCAATGGATGTCGAGTGGGCAATATTATAACAGACAAAAAATCAAGATAAAGAGATTGTGTCAGCTGTGACGGCTGTGGGGAGGATCTTCATCAGGTGACGAGTCGTCAGGCAACGCAGGACCCTCCACAGCATGCAGACGCTGACCTCGGTCACCTAGACCCCCTTCCTCACCGTGCAGGAGGGGGAGAGGAAGAGAAAGAGAGAGAGCGGCAGTGAACCATTCCTAACACGGCGAATAATTGAATTATGGAACACTGAAGCAGAGCAGTCAATCCTGTAGCTAAATACTACTGAGTGGCAGTCTACTTAACTAAATGCTAACTAAATGCTAAGTGGCAGTCTTCTAACTAAATGCTAGGGAGTAGTAATAAGTTTTTAGTCGGGTCTTAAATGGTTCTACTGAGGTAGCCACCCTGATATCTGCGGGAAGGGCATTCCACAGTAATGGAGCCCGGAGGGAGAAGGCTCGATAACCTGCAGACCTCCTATTAACTCTCGGAGCAGCTAAAAGTCCGGCGTGACGCGAGTGCAGATTTACAGGTGGGACGTAGGGCGCCAGTAGATCTATAAGATACGCAGGTGTTAACCCATGTAAAATTTTATAAGTAAGTAATAGGACCTTAAAATCACATCTGAAATGGATCGGGAGCCAGTGCAACTCAGCCAATACAGGAGTAATGTGGTCGAATCTACACGTCCTCGTAAGAAGTCGTGCTACTGCATTTTGCACTAACTGCATGCTTTTCATACTAGACCTAGGAAGACCCGAGAACAGTATGTTACAATAATCTAAGCTCGATGTGATAAATGCATGCACCAATGGATAAAATAGGGCGTATCTTAGCAATGCTAATAATAATAATGATAATAATAATAATGAATTTAACACATACCAATAATGGCAGTAGAGTGACATACCAACAGTGGTAAACACACATTGACACTAGGGTGTGTAAGAAAATCACTTTTGAAGTTTAACCAAGGATGCCAGTGGATTAAATTCTTTAATAGTATCTGCACTGAGTTGTAACACCAGTTTCAACCACTAGGGGGAGTACTGAGTCACTGAGGTCTTGAGCCTGTGTTGGTATTGATGCCTGTCAGCTCTTCGGAATCTGGTTCCTGCCTCAGTTTGACCTCATTGTAAACCAGAAGTAACACAGCAGGGCCTCTTTATATGCATGTGAACTCTTAACACAACGGTGAACTGAATGACTGAGGCTTCTTGTGAGTTATCAGCAAAATCACCCACTCCCATAAGAAACAAAGTTAATTCAAAGTCAAAGAAAATAAATAATAAAACTAGAAACAAAGTCAGAGAACCTGTGGCCAGTGTTTATGCCTCTGGAGACGTCTTCCAGCCAGTGAAGTATGGATACTGATGTTGAACTTGGAACACAAGTTAAAGGCTGGGAAGTTTGTGATGAACTAATGCTTGTGAATAGCAGTGCTGAATTCATTTTAGAGGTGCGTGAGGGGATGGGGTGTGTGCGTGTGTGTGTATGTGTGTGCATGTGCGTGTGGGTATGAAGGGGTGGGGTTGGGGTACAGGAGGGGGGTTTACTGCAAACAAACAGAATTTTGTCACACTACCCTAATGTCGGTGCATATTTATAGTCATGATCATCAGATTAATGGAAAAAGTAGCCTTTCACCTCATACTTATTATAGAATAGAATAGAATAGAATAGAATAGAATAGAATAGAATAGAATAGAATAGAATAGAATAGAATACGCTTTTTTGGCATTGCACCAACTGTGCAACGAAAGTTGCCTCTGCCAGCAACGGTGCACTCGCATCTTATGACGGCATGTAAAGAACAGACATGACTTGAAAGGAAGGAGGATAAAAAGATCAAATAAAATATAATAGAAAGTGTGCGAATGAAATTGTGTACCAGTGTGAACGTACAGTACCAGTATAAGTGTACAGTGTGATGATACAGTACCAGTAAAGTGTACAGTGTACGTAAACAGTGTATGTGTAAAGTGTCAGCAGTGCAGAACGTGGGGGTGTACAGACAGGTATATGCACATTACATTGTGGTGTAGTGTGAGTTAACAGTCTGCCCAGCCCAGGGGAAGAAACTGTTCATGAGTCTGGTGGTGTGGGATTTGATGGACCTGAAGCGTCATCCAGAGGGTAGCAGGTCAAACAGGTGATGGGAAGGGTGGGACAGATCTTCTGTGACGGCCTTGACTTTGCTGATGCAGTGGGACTGAGACAGGTCCGACAGGGATGGCAGAGGGCAGCCAATGATTTTTTTGGGCTATTTTTATTTTCTTTCATTCTTTTTGTGGCTTTCATAATGTAGCAGAACAATATAATTACATATAATGATCATAATTAAACAGTAATCAACTTGAATTACCACCCATCCCCCACCCCCTCCATTAATTCCAGATCTAATCCATTTCATTACAAAACAACAACCTTTCTGTGGTGCTGGTCACTGCAGAAGGTCACCGTTTACAAGTCACCGGGCATTTCCATCAAGTCTGTTCCTGTTATATAGTTGATGAAAGGGTCCCAAATCTGGTGGGATTGATGCTGTAGATGTTTGATTATATATGTAATTTATTACTTCATTAGGTAATTCCTACTCTTTTTGCCAATACACTTAAATCTACAAATATTTGTTAATTCTTTTTAATTGTCAGACACTAAAGGGTATGAACCTAACAAACAGTTATGGGATCAAGGGTACCTGAATCTGTAAAATGTTTTGAAGGCTTTGTTTCATTTCTTGCCAGAATTTTTGCATTTCCGTGCACTGCCAGACAGTGGGAAAGTGTCCCCTTTTGTCATTCATGTTATTTAATAGGAATGATCATCGCTGGTAGAAAAAAAAAAAGTACTTTATAAATGCTGCCGTTTCTGACGACTACAAAAAATTAACACAAATAAATTCCATGAAAGCCGCAATAATACAGTTCACACAGGCATGAGACCATGGTACAGTAGTCATCAGGTGTACGCCGCCAAGTCAGGTGATCTCTGAAAAACAACTAGCGGTGTAATCCAGTCCTCTTGTTGGGAGGTGGTGAATTAAAACAAGAAAAAAGAAAAACAATTAGGACAATCTGATGTCTACCAAACGAGCTATTTGGAGTGCAGGAGCAGCTGGCACTGACAGAGAAGAAGCTGGAGAGGAAGTTCCACCAAATAAACTCTACCAGTCTATCACCACATGGAGCAGGTCCTTATGAGCAGATCAGATAAAGTACAAAACGACCTGGGTGATGAGAGCCAGTGAACTGCATCACTGTGCAGTGGTGATTTTGCAAAAAGAAGGCTATGGTGAAAAATATTCCATCGTTACAAAGAAGTAAGTAGGGAGGGAGAGAACGAGAAAAAGGGAGACAGAGAGGGTGAGAATTTTTTTTCTCTTTTGGAGAGGAATGAAGATGACCGCAAAGGCATTGACGATTTGTCAATGCCATTTCAGAAAATCAATTTATGTGGCGCTTCAAAAGTGTATGAGGAGCACGCCAAGACAGAGTTGTCAGAGCCTTTTTTGGCATAGAGATTTATGTGTTTATTCCTTGTAAATTCTTAACTGATGTGAAGCACTTTGGGCTGCAATTCTTGTATGAAAGGTTGTATACAAATAAAGCTTTATTACTATTATTGTTCATATTTCTTAACTGTAGCCTAATGTCTCAAGTTATATGTAACAAAAGAATACAAACCACATACAGTACATTTACTCTCATTTTATCAACAGATGAAAGCATTTTAAGTCATCCCGTTTTCTTCAAAAGCACAAGAAAAACTTCTTTCCATATTGTTTCATATAAATTACACATAAATGGACAGCTTCAGATTTGTACTTATTTATTAAGACCTTTGTCCTCTCTGTTCTGGGACAGACCTATTGTGTAATTCACCAAATACAATAAATAAGAATGTACATCAGTCCTGCAGTCGCCTACATAATTGTACACCTTTTGTTGCCAATGTCACATGATGATCACGGGCTTTTGATGGTCGCTTCACGCTTTTTCTCCTGGACACAGACATAAAAAGGAGTCATGAACAAAAATACAAAGATTTGAGGCATCACCCTTGTGTTTGAATAGTTATTGTAATATCTCGCCATATAATATAGTGTGTGTATTTCATTTTTTAATATGTAATGTGTCGTAGTCTCATTTCATACGTTAATAATTGAAGTTATGCAGAAAGACTGCCTGTTAAATGCTGCATTCAATTGCTCCTGATGGGCTTGAATTTCCTGTGTCTTGTAAATAAAAGCCAGATTTCTAACCTTAATGACATGTTGCATTAACATGAGCCTGGGATATCTTTTTTTATGTCATGTAGTAACTAAGCGCCAACGTTTACTTTGTAGACACATTTTGCAGTATCTATAAAGAGTTACATTACATTTATAAGTACATTTAATATTGTGAACGACGCAACCGAATTATGTGCACTAGGGTATCCCGATATGGCTTAGATACACATTTTTACACGATGCAATAAATGAATGATGATCAAAATGGAAATGCTGAAGTTGCGTTAACATTTTTGTGTTTTTAACTTGTATTTCCGGTAGACGCGAACGCAGCACGGCAACCGACTGCAGGAAATGTTACGGATTTACACATTAGCATTAGCTTACTGTCAAGACACAGCGACGGACTAGTCTCGCTTAGAAAAACATCAATTCACAATGTAAGTATCTAATACTATCATGATGTTTCGATACATTTCAGGTGTTTCTTCTTCAAAGTTGACTTATATGCCCGGGCTTCCGTGTAGTTTGCTAAAGCTAGAACACAGAAAAAGCAACGCCCAAAACTTTGCCTGTAGCAAGCAACAAGTGCTAGGAGGTTAATATGCGAAACGTAGCTATTTAGCAAAGTACGCCGGCTAATAATGTTGCATTCGACTTGAATAGCAAGTCAAGTAAACAATGAAAACTGTGTTCTTATAGAGTGGCGCGACACCCATATTTGTCGAGATAATCAGTGCATGACGAGTGTGTTTGGGTCAAGGATTCTTTTTTTGTGTGAACTTCGCTAGTTAGCTAGCTAGTCATCTATTAGCATTACTCGTATACATAGTTAGCTTCAATTAAGTCAAAGAAGCTATTGTATAGTGCATTATAGTTTGTACAAGTCACATCATTATACCCCCGTTAATTAAAGAAAGGCCGTGGTAGTGTTAAACCCAAAATAGGAAGTGTAATGATAGCAGAGCAGGTAGTGTATTTGTTCACGTAAGGCCCGTGTGGTATAAACAAAGTAGTGAGCAACAATACTCGTTTAAAGCATTTATGACCAATTTAAAACCCTTAAGTTAATTTAATTCAATCTACCCATCGATCCCTTAGCTTTCAGATTATACATAAAGTTTGCCCCCATTATAGAAAGGTAGAAACATAGTTCATAATGTAAATGCATCATTTAAAATAGGAATGTATTCGAGGCACTGGATTGACTGTTTCTCAAATTCTCATGGATTAATGTGCTCTCTAGTAAGTAATATTTGGGCAGTTTTACGCTTTGCTGATAACATTACCGTGCATAAAATATCCCAGGTGATTCACACTCATTTCTTAGAGATTAGATGTTTTGAGGCCTAAATAGTCATTGTCTTGGCAGGAACCTCTCTGTTAGTCATGATTTAAGATGAACAAATGTATGACACTTGCCGTGACCGTTGCTACCATATTTCTTATGTGCAATTCAGCATATTCTTAATATTTCTTCACTTGTGCAGTTTAGAGGAGACATTTTCTTTGAACTTGTCCATAAAGTAGTAATGGATTTGCTGTTTTAATTAGAAAGTGGTCCATTTAATGGGATCATCTTTGCTTTATCAGTTTTTTCATCACATTCATTCGGTCAGTTGTGACCAGGAGTATGATTATAATTCAATTCTTTTATTTCTCCCACCACATCACAAATGTTAATGAACTTTTTATTCATTAAAATCAGTCAGATTAAGTAAAAGGAATAATTGAACTAGAGCTGCTATAACCAATCAATTGTCATTTGCCAAATTAATCAAGAATCATTCTCTTTAGAATCATTCATTTAGTAGGTCACCATGGTGGGTGTTTTCTAAAATTTTGTGACATTTTATTGCCAAGTTCATAATTCATGAAAAATAATTTCATAATATTAAACAATAAAAATGAATTTGAGTGGAATTATGAGTTAGAAGGAATTACTGTCATCTTGTTGTAGCCATTATGTATTGTACTGATGTTTGGGCTTTGTGTTTCCATTTACAACATTGATTGTTTTTTTTAGTGGAAATATTATATAATACACTATTGTAGCTCACATTGATATTTCCCTAAACGAAAGTTAGGTTTATATTTAGTGGTCTGTAAGACCTCATGTAATATGGTTCTGATATTATATTCAAAGAGGAATATATTTTCTAGACACCTGCTATATGAGCATGCATATTAATACATTCAAAGTGTTTGTGACACTTAAACTCTTTTTGTTGCTCCTCTCTAATGTGGCCTGCAGGGTGGAGAACAAGTTAGCTGTTAGATAAATATTATTTTTTTGTCTTACCTATAATATCGACCACTTGAGGATGTTAATATGTATGTTTGGCACATTAATATGCTCCCTTTATTGTGTATTTCCTTCAGTTGCAGGTTCGTAACCTTTATCCTGAATTGAGAAAACATCTTAACATATCCAACAATACATACTGTCATTTTCCACTGATTATTTTGGAAATTCGTTGTCTATTTTAGACATATTTTCCTTTCAGAGGCCTCGTGAAAAGCACTTAACATATTAAGTCGTTTGTGTATATATCGCAGGAAAAGGGTGTGAGCGTTGGAAATTGTCAAAGGTTTTGTGATCTGCAGGTCAGTGTGACTGCAGTTGAATGTAACAATTGGTTGTCAGCTTCCTGAGTGTTTGTGTACTTTACATGTAGCCTGTTGTGGGCTTGTTACAGGATTCTAGGGGCTATTTGCAGCGCTCAGTTTTGTTTGCATGTCAATGAAATATTGATCTGACATTTTGCTTTTGTCATTTGAGTTTTGTTTTTGTAACTGCCTTTGAGACATCAAAAACACTCAGATGATCTGGCTTGACAATTGTAAAAGAAATATGATCTATCCACAGCTGTCTTGCCTTCGGTGGTGGTTGAGTCTCTGAAAATACTGTGCTGGACTTCTGATCTGTTGTGTCAGAAGGGCTAGGGCAGTAGGTTGGTTTAAAGCCGCGAAGATATTTTCTCCAGTTGACAGCTCTGAATTGAATGAATTGAGGTCACTCCAGAGCAATGCTATCTCAAGTCAGTGGGTGGCAGTGTCACCACTGTAAAAGAAAGAGCGGCTTGGTGAAGAGCTCGTTCTAATACATTATGCAGTATGTTTACTCTTACAAGTGTTTTTGTTTACTTTATTTTTTTCTCTTGTTTCAGGTCGGGAGTTGCTCCAGAAGGTTCTGCTGCAGGGTCCAGCAATCGGCGCTTGCAGCAGACCCAGGCCCAGGTGGATGAGGTAGGGGAACCACAAAACTCTGATTGAACTTCAACATAAATATTCCCATTAAATGCCTTTTCTCCCATCACGACAATAGCATAGAGAGGCTGCTTACAAATAGGAAATGAAAACAGCACTGTACATCCCTCCCTTATTTCTTTAGCCCTTTGTTGACGAGTTGTAAACAGGGAATATGGTCATGACCAGCAGTAAAAATCCTGTAGAGAGCAAAGGACTTACTAAGACAGGACAGTGCCAGATCACCGACTCACAATGACAGGACTAAATAAGTTTCCCTAGGGATACACAGCTATTATCTTCACAAAGCCACGATTTGACTGGGGTGGAGGGGCACTTTATTACAATGCATTTCTTAGCAATTGTGAGAAGAATTTCTGTAAGTTTCTTCTTTGCATACTTGGTCCCAAATTTGGACTTAGTGAGCCACATATCCTTGAAATTATTTATACATGACCAAAGAATTCTCATAAATGCAGAATAATATAAGAATATCACCCAGTACTCAGTTTGAAAAATGACAAAATTCAGGTCCTTTCCATTAACTTAGCCATATATATCATAAAGTTAATTCAAGGAAGCTCCAGGTCAAAATGCGTAGCTTTTAAAAATCGTTGTGTATCAGCGAAAGTAATTCTTTAGTAATTTATATCCACGGTACATTAATTATAGTCTCTTTTTTTAAGCATTTTTTTAAGCATTTGCCATGCTATGGGATAAAACTATATTTAAAATACACAGACCACACCACAGACCAGGACATTTCCCATCATCATATACAGTTATTAGTTCAGCTGGTGGTGTTATCAATCCAGGTATGTAGAAAGTAGGTCTGGCATGATACTGAAAATTGAGTAGATGTTTAATTCCATCAAGTTTGGATTATTTAACTCTGATTGCCCTAGGAACTTGTGTTATAGGTACATAAATGTTTTCAGAAGTTAAATCTGAAATGCTGTTGAACCACTGGACTGCAGTGTGTATACACATAGTTTTTCATAGATTGATTGATGTGAATTTAGCACAAGTTTCTCATATTATGCCTCTTGAGTGATGTTATTATGCCCAGTTTTGTGTCCCAGCGTGCGTCATTTGTCTCACTTGACACACACGCTATTGTCCAACCCCCCCCAGGTGCTGTGTTTGTGTTTTTGATGCCAGTATTTCGCAGACAGTTGCGTAACCCTCTGGCAGCAGTGGCATGAATCGCCCTGATGTGGAATCTGAGTCACTCAGATGAAAGCCCTCTCTACTGCACAGAAAAACAATAGTATGAATTCCAACCAGGTGTCTAACCCCCTCCCCTTTTCACTGATGATCATGTCTTAATCCTCTACTCTCGGTTATAGCCCACTTAATGATAGCTCCTCCCACACGGAACTTTAACCTTAGCGCCTTGTGTAAAGCCTCCAATTGGCTGCTAGGAAGTTATGTAATCACTGTCTCCATGGTTATGTAAGACCAGCATGGGCCTACACCACCCTGTGGCTCTGTCTGGAGGGAGGGGCAGGAGCTGGGTTTGTGGATCAGTGGAACATATGGGTTATGTGTTTTCTGTTCTCTGTGCACATGTCTATCTGTTTGTCAGTTTACTCTGTTATTTAGCCCTAATTTACACATTGTTGGGTGTGGTTTTCTCGAATTATATCTGGGTTAGGTCATTTTAGCAGAGGGAGGAAATTTAAGACCTTATATAATGAATGCTTCCGTGAAGTGTGTTCACGTCATGTAAACCCATTAAAAGTGTTTTGTGTGTAGGTCGTGGATATTATGCGTGTTAATGTGGACAAAGTGCTTGAGAGAGACCAGAAGCTGTCTGAACTGGATGACAGAGCAGACGCGCTGCAGGCTGGAGCCTCCCAGTTTGAGACCAGCGCCGCCAAGCTGAAGAGGAAGTACTGGTGGAAAAACTGCAAGGTGATGCAACCGAATGTTGCTCACAAAGCACCCTCCTCCTGAAGCGTTTAGTCTTCTGAGAATCTTGTAACATAAATAACTCATCTTGCAGCAGCTTCATCCTTCAACCCATAAGACTCCTGAACTGGCAAAAAAGCAAGCCAAACACCCACAGGGGATTGAAAAACTCTGCTACAGCTATTTATACACTTTTAAACAGATTTCCAACTTTTAAATCCTATTTTTATTAATAGTATGTCCACAGCATTTTTTACAGATTGACATTAAGTATTTGTCCGCTGTACTCTTTAATGTACTAGACCAGGGGTGTCAAACTCATTTCAGTTCGCTGGTAAATTTGATCTGAAGTAGACTGAACCAACAAAATAATGACATAATAATAGATAAATAATATCACCTCCAAACAGTCTTTCTCTATGTTTTAGATTGAAAGAAGGAAAATTACGTGATGAAAATCTTTACATCTAAAAACTATTTTTTAAAGCAATGTGAATAAACATCAATAAATGCACAATACACTTATGTAGATACTGTATATATATTGAATGTTTATTTGAAGCTCAATTTAATGCCAAGAAAAAATCTTTCTGTGTATTCATACTTGGCAATAAAACTGATTTTGATTGTGAAAATATTTTGTAACAGGCAGAATATTGTTCAAATTGGTCTGAATGTCAAGCCTGAATCAAAATTATTGTTAATACCTTCAGCATAATTTTAGCGTTGCACAAATTGATCCCAAGGGCCAGATTGGACCCTTTGGCTGGTGGGATTTGGCCCCCGGGCCACATGTTTGACACCTGTGTACAAGAGTCATGCAGTGAAATATCATTGAAGTGCACTGTTGTCTTGCATCTCTCTATATTTCTACGTTTGTAGACTTTACAACATTAAAAGTACCCTGAGGAAAATAAATAAAAATAAGAAAATGATGAGAATGCACATACAGCTGATAATGAAGTTTTCTTATGTTGTTCCTTTGCAGATGTGGGCCATCCTGATAGCTGTCATTTTGATTATTGTGATCATCATTATTAGTGAGTATTCACGACCAATATGTATTTCGGGCAGATATTTGTCACAACATGTGACACGACATGTGAGTTTGCTGTGGTTTTCTACACAGACATTCAGATTTTTACATAAACAAATTAATTGTAGCTTTTAGGCACTTACATGAACATTCAAACACTTCCCTCAGTATTATATTATGTGTGAAGTTTGTGACATCAGCGTTAACTATGTGCCATCTTACTTCTCAGTTTGGAGTCGGTCATAAAACAACACCTGAAGGAAGAGGAGCGAAGGAGACGATGAAGGCGAGGAGAGGAGCAAAGTGCAAATTAATGTCAGAAGCCACATGATTACTGTCTACTGTGCTCCACAGCAACTTTCTCCATCAGGGGGTCTTCATTCCTAGTCCTAGAGTGCCTTGTGTGTGTGTGCATGTATGCCTGAGTGAATATGAACACATAATGCCACAATTGCAAACAGTTATTCGACATTGCACCAGACATCAACCAACATGCATCCAGAATTCCACTGCAGATGCCAAAGAGACCGGAAACATGGTAGATAACTAAAGTGTGATAAATCATCCTCCCGGGTCGATGTCACGTAGGGTTTTGGAACCATGGACGTAAACAACTAGTGCGCCATCTTAGGGTTCATGTAAATCAGTTGTCTGTGACTGTACAACAAGTACATGCACACATACTACAAACTCAGGACCAGAAATGACAAACGTTGTAAATTCTCCTCAATGTATATTTCCTTTTCATGTTAAATAGCCATTGATTTTTTTCTGTGTGCGTGTGTGCCAGACTAAGACAAGTGCCTTTGATGACATGCAGTTGTATGTTGGTTTCAGTTACAATAATACTTCCGCATATCGTGAAAGAGATGCCCGGTTTGAACACCTCTATACTTCTGCTCATCAGAGTGTGACACCAATATTTTGAATTGTCTACATTTGTTAGATTTGCTGGTCTGTTACTTAGTGAGATGTTCAAGATGATTGGTGCATGATTGGGATTCATTGTGTACAGTATGTATGGGGTTTGAGTTCGGAAGACGTTTGCTAATGGACACCAAATGGCAAAAGAATAGCCCATGACTACTATGCATTTTTATCCTTTATCTGCCTTGAATAAATAGTTTTACAGATGAAGTCATTTTTTAAAAAATTTAGAATAACTAAGGGCTTATATCAGGGGTGTCTTACGTGAGGCCCAGGGATCAAGTGTGGCTGCGCAAAGGTTTCAATTGTGAATTTGAGAAATGCAAATATTACTCCTAAGGTATTTGCAAAATTAATAGTTCAGGTTCCATGTACAGACTATGGAAAATCTAATCCTATAAATACAACTTCACATTTTTCTCTGTGTAAATGTAAATATTTCTTGGTAATTTTCCTTTATTTACACTAAAACAAAGTCATTTCAAATAAAAAAAATAACCTGATCAATTATTAACAACCTGAAAAATCTGAAGAGAAGTTTAATTTTAACAATATTCTATCCATTATTTAATGTTTTTTGTATTTGTAGATCCACTATGACCTGTAAGTTGTAATGAACATATGTAAATTGCATACGTAAACTGAGGTATAATGTTAAAGTTACACTTTTTTTCTTCAGAGTTTTGAGGTATTTAATGTTTTTCGCATTGTAGGCATGAACATTCTCATCACTTAAGTAAAGTCTGGAGTTGACATGAGTAATTCTCTTATTGTTGTACTGGCACCACCCACTTCAAGCCAAATCTGGCTGAATTTGGCCCCTGAACTAAAATGAGTTTGACACCCCTGACATATTCAAACACTCACAGCCTTAAAAGACTATAGAGACACTCCCACAAAGTGAAAGGAAAAGTGCTGCATTCTGATGTCTAAAGAGTGGTCGATGCCAAAATGTGTCAGTGTTTGCCTTGTGTGAAACCCACATCCACACAATGAAAGAAATGCCTTCATGAGTCCCTCTATTAGGGAACTGCCAAATGTACCGCCATATCTTCCTGATCCTTTCCACCAGCCAGATAAAGACTAGTGCCTTACAAATAATTTGGCTTTCCAGATTCTGTCGCTTGCTTCTATCAGATGAATTTACTGACCTTTCAGATTTGTGTGTGCGCGTGTGCATTCACGCTGCAATTGTCGTGTGTTGTTTTTATTATATTGTCTCTAACATTAGCCGTGTTGCTAACTTATTTTTTTGAATTAATCCTAAGGAGACTAGTATTTCGAGATGCACTTGGTTGAGCAATGACAGTGTATGATATGATATACGAACACTGGATGATTGCATCTTCTCCTGTTGCTTTCAATTTATTAAAATTGAATTTTAACAATACAAAGGATACCTTGTCTTTGTATAATGAATTTAATCTCAATACCATTCGGGTTTTTTTCTTACTCTGAAGTGTTGCATTTTTAGTAGATTTAAGACTTGTATCATCTATTTCATAGGTCTTTATAGTGTGTGAGTTATAGTATCAAACTACACTCGCAAATAGTAAAAAATAAATAAAAGACAGTTGTAACTGTTAAACATGTTTGGTATTTCCAGAGGCCACAAATCATTTTCAGGGGCCAGTGCTTTTGTCATCATTCTGTGTAAAAATTGTGACATAACTTTTTTGCCTTGGTTAAGTCTACCCACTGGGAATGCATTTGGAATAGAAGTGCAATTTTACTCTTTGGCCCTATTTGCCTTTTGCTTGAATAAAGAGAATTTAACTTGAATCTGGGTTGTTTCTGTTCATTTTCCAGACATTTTGTGTTATTTAAAATAAAGAGCCATAGCTATATAATATTAGTAAAGTTTAATGACAAATATAATCTGGGACAATAATAGTTCAGGATTGTGGCTTTTTTCTAATTTTTGGTTATCTTTAAATATATGCGTCTGAAGATTTAATCGATGACCTCAATTTGATTGTTAATTTTATTGACATCAAAAATAAAGCTGCTATTATGTGAGTGGTGCAAAGTGCTACTACCCCATGTGTCCATTTCAGGTCGTATGCAGTGATGACCAGGAGTTTCCATGTCGCACTTGTATATGTTGCATATTAGCAACATGATTGTCTATATTATTTGGTGTCAGAGGTTCTGCTCCAAGGTCTGCCCTTAAACTGAGGCTTATGCACACACAGTAAATTCCCCCTTGGCAGATCAGTGGATAAACAACCTGATAGTGTTACATGCGAAAGCATCAGAGTGAAAGCAGAAGAAGAATGAAAGAAAATAATATCCAATAAGAATCCTAAACTTTATTTCTACAGCACCTTTCATACAAAAAACTGCACCCGAAAGTGCTTCACATCAGTTAAAATTGACAAGAAATAAAATTAAAAAATGAAATTTCCAATGGGACTAATAAAGGTCTGATCTGATCTAATCTAAAATATTCCTAAAGAAGCTTAACACAGGGTTTGAAATGAGAAATACATTAATGTTTAATTATACACTAATTTATAAAAATGGACGTGCTCAGTTTGCAAAAGTCGTGTTTAACTGACAAAAACACTTGTCCCCGATTGCTAATATCCAATTGATTTGTTTATAACGAAGACAATTATGAATGCAACGAGATGCAAATGTTACGTTCAAGAACAAACAAGGTGAGAAACAATAAGACTGTGAATATATGTCAACATTTACCCGTCAAACTGTGTATTATGTCCCGTGTGTGAAGTGCAACATGACGCCTGTAGGGGCTCTGTTCATTCATTCCTCGCGGTGTGGGATTGGACAGACGCAACAGTTCCAAATGAACCAATGGTTGCGCAGTCGACACGGTTTGTTGTCCGTGTGTTGCATAACATGGGCATACACGTGAATCTCCACAGCCGCGGTATTTAGCAACGCCTACTGCCCCCTCCAAGTGTCCAATCACACAACAGAAGGGAACTCCATTCAACCAATCACCATGCTGTAGGCGGAGTTTTAACACGCCGGCCTCACGTTGCACAAATGTGTCCTGCGTTTCGGAATGGGTGACTATTTAGCTACGTGACTAGGGTGAAGTTAATTAAATATACTTTACGTACGGCTTTGTAATCGGTTTGATAGATTCGTGATATTTGGATATTGAAGCAGAGACATTCGTGGAGCCGTAAAGGTAAATATTACGCCAAGATCTTTATGTGACGATTTGGCTAGCTAGCCACGTTAGCTAGCCATCTCGCCCACTAGCACCTTTGGGACGAGGATGTAAACAAGTCAGAAATAATCGCGCGGACTTCACTTCCTAGACCCGATTTACTGTTTTACTTAAAGCTGTTAAAATGGTGTTTTCTAGGGGGTTATTTGAATATGTAAATAGTTTCTTGTGTGGGTGAATAGCATGGTCCGATGCATGATGTTAGCTATTGGTTAAATAACACGCCTCCCTTTTGTGCTATAGTAACCGAGTTTACATTGGGCCGATTAAGGTGTTGGTTCAAACACGTTCGTTGTTCTATGGCTTGCTTAAATTGCGCAATTATCACCATCACATGAGTCTTGATGGAAGATTGTGTTACTAATATCTATTTTGCTTAAGAGTCAAAAGCGTAGGTTCGTGGTTAAATATCATTTACCAGCTACACTTGTGCTACACTTGTTTACTCTTTTACGTCTAACCTTGCATCATCAGTGGAGTGGTTTTGTTGCATGAGTAAGAAGTAATAGGATAAAAGGTAAATGATTTATGCATGTATAGGTTTGGGGTAGTAGTCGTAGTAGTGGTGCGTTTCTGTCCTTGGAGTTAAGATGCACGTTGCTTGATGAGGTTGCTGGGTTCGTTGTGGGGGGGGGTGGTCAACCGACAAATACGTGTCAGGGTTGGAGACGGGCTCATAAGCTGCTTGCTAAGCCATAAGAAATATGTTCTTTTCTTAGTGGAGTGAAACTGTGTCAAACGGGCTTACTTCAGTATTTCCTACAAATGATTTTGAGTCATATTTTAGGTCTTTCTTGAAGTGACCTATATTTTAAACCTGCATAGATCCATACTGCACGTACCGTTACGTACTGCATCTCTGCACTACCAGTGTTTCCCCCTTGTTTTGCATAAAGCTTTTGTGATGCGTGGTTGTGTTGCTGAAGTCACTAAATTTATTTTCACCGTTTTGAAACATTGTCCTTCCATTGGTTGTAATCATAGTCAAAGCATGTCCAGTTCATTAATTCTTTTGAAGATCAATGAAAACGTGTGAATTTCTTTAATAGCAATGGATACATGTGGCAATAAATGTTGACCCTGCTAAACTAAAATGTGTACTAACACTGCATAAATCTGATATTGTTTAGTATTTTTCAACATGAATATCTATGCAAATATCTTTCTGCTACTAGTAATGATGTCCTTTGTTGTAAAATCCACTATTTTATGTTACCGATTGACTAAATGTCTTTTGATATTCACAACTCCAATAAAAACACGACTTCCTTAGGGAAACCACCAAGCTCATTTCGAACATTAAATAACCACTATTTAATGGGAATGTTGGCAGTTTGATCACAAAACAGTTATCAAACAGTATGCCACTATGACTTACTCAGCATGCATAGACAACTACAGTCAAATCCCCAAATAATCATCATTGCAGTAGAAAACAGTACCACAGGCAGTGTTGTCTTGTTTAACATCTAAACCAAGGAAATAAATCATACTGTCAAGCCAACAGAAAAGTGGTTGACCGCTGTGATAAGGATTAGTCAGACTAAGATAAATTCAGCTGAAATATAAACTGATTTCTAAGAGCAGATTTTAATGTCAGTGGTCAGTGTAGGCCAGTACTTGTCAAATAGTGTGGCAGTTGTGTGATGTCATTTTGGGGG
>JAPTHA010000023.1:13253223-13267946 GCA_029814585.1 Gymnapogon annona | reverse complement strand
TGTGTGTGTGTGTGTGTGTGTGTATATGCAGTACATGTATGTATGTATGAGATTTGTTAAATCTTCCATACATTTAACTGTGTTTCTCATCATCTTTTTGACTTTTTTTGTCTTGCAGTGATCGAGACTCTACCTATCACTCGGCTCTGATTCATTGATATTTACCTTCCCCACATGGAAATCATTCTTGTCGTTGAACATATGAAGACTCATTCTGATCACTGCAAAAGGTAAAGTTACTAATAATGTGTGACCAAAGCGCGGAGATGACTGGAGGTGACAGCGGCCTAGACGTGGAGGAGGCCGCATTGTCTGCAGCCACAGCAGACAGCAGAGGGTCCACAACGCCGCAAGACCAAAGCGAGCAGTCAGAGCGCCTCAGGGGAGAGGGGAGTGCTACTTCAGGTGGAGACGTGGGACAGGAAGACGAGGAGATGATTAGTGGATCACATGAGCTGTCAGCCAATCACAGCCCTGGCAGTGTTATTGGATCCACCTCAGCTTCCACTAAGAGGTGAGCACTTTTATTACTAAGTGTTGTCAGATATTGAGGGTGCACGTGTACGCCCAGGGATCATGCTTTTTTTTGGCATACTATAATAAAATGTAATGTCACATCCACTACAGTAGGTGTCAGTGGTGCTCTCCTTGTCAGTGTATACAGGGAGTATTAGCTCTATGATGTAGGTGTTTATACACCCATCATGAATATTTAATAGAGATAAAAAGAAAGACGGAGAGAGATGGAGATAATGAGACAAACCAAAGTCTCCCTAAAGCTAAGACCAAGAAACATGGTGAAGCACATGTAGCACTTGGATTAATTGTGACTACAGTGGGAGACCAGGAAAGACTTTGGTTTGGGTCTAAAAATGTTGGGCAACAGTGGACAGAATGAAGGCGTCACTTAAAGACATTATACCTCAGTCACGCTGATATGACACTGGAGTATTTTTGGGTGAAAAGGTGATGAAATTTGTTAACAATCATCCCGCTTTGTGAACGCTAATTCAGTAAACCAGCGAGCATGTTAGCATCATAGAAGGAAACGAACCAAAACAAACACGCACCATAAAAGAGGACCTATTTCTAAAGCTCTTATTACGCACATGTACACAAATTATAGTGTTTTTTTTTTCAGGGGGTTGGGTGGTGTAACATAAAACGTAAAATAAATGAGTGCTACTACTAAACACAACACTATTTTTTGTAAAAGCACTGAATCTATTGATGTGCCCTGATTTTCCTTGTGTTTATGTTTTATGCCACATGCAGCAGTGAGCAAACGAACGATGGCAAAGGCCAGACGCACAGGGAAGTGATGACCACTGTGGCCGAGATGAAGAAGAGGCTTCCATCAGAGAGGCGCAGTCGCAGCAAAGCCAGTACAGTCGAGGCCTTGCATTACGCGCTCAACTGTGTGAAACAAGTGCAAGGTAAGAGTGCTATACATTCCCCCGATTGACACTAATAAAGTTATTTGTTCATTTTTAAGTATTTACCTGGAATTTTTGCTCCCTAGCGAACAGTGAATACTACAAACTGTTGATGAGGAATGGACCGGATGAGAGGAGAGATGCCACTGTTTGCACTCTGGAGGAGTTGGAGAGAGTGACCTCTGAACACACCCTGAAAAATACGGTATACATACACACACAATTACAGAACTTTTTAGCACAGCTGTAATTTCTCACAATTATTCTTCTTACTATACAATTAATTACCTTGTGGAGACAATTATAATGTATTTTCAAGTAGAACCCGTAATTTATTTGATTTAGGCAATGTTTAAGACTAGTGCTCGATACTAAACTCTGACCTTTAAACTCATGTGGCACTGATCAAATTGGATAATTGCTATCAACTACTGAGATTCTCTGGTCTTTGGGTATGAACTTTCAATACCTGAGGAGTGAACATCATCAGTGCCAATGCATGCAATGCACATTCGCCTTTTATACTTTTGTATATATGATGATTAATTAACTTGTGGTAAATGGGCTTGTTTTTTATGTTAATGCCACGGATCAGTTTAATGTCTGACAATATCTTCCTGGATCAGACTTTAAGTTGTGGTGGATGAATACAATAAAATAAAATGATGGGACCCACATAAAAACCAGTGTTTAGTAAATGTAATAATAAGGGTGAATCCACTGTGTATGTAACTTTATTAGCAGTAACATCACACCAACAACATAACATGAGTTACAGCCTCTCTACAACCAAAGAAACCAAACAAAGACATTTGTTTTTTGTTAATTTTTCCAACTTGGGGGTTTCAATTTAGCACTATTGTATTATGTGTTAGTGTTAGAACAACCATTTAAAAAAGGTAGTGGATGTAGGTAACACATGACCATTTGTGCATGAATCAATAGGCAGATGCGCCCCAGAGAATCAGCTAGTTTTTCAAAATAAAATATCTTTCAGAACCAGGTAATAAATACAATGAAAATAATATAAGTTATGTATTTTTTTTGTGTGTCCCGATACAACTACCAATGGTCTATGACCCGGGGGTTGAGGACCACTGTGTTGATGCCATACTAAAGCTAGTACTGGAATATGTGGAGGTGAAAACTTACACAAGATATTCATTGATGAAATAGTTTTAAGTGTGTAAACAGTCAGATGAGTGAAAATAAGATTCATGCAGTTGTGTGTAAAGTAGTTTTGTTTTTCTGAAAATTGAAAATTCATTTCAAAAAGAGAACTGATGTCAAATCCGAGGTACTGGTATGAATACCCAGCCTTGATGAAGACAAACACACTTGTTCCACTTGTGTGTAGGTTTTTGTCTCACGCCTGAACGGGTGTGTGAGTGTATGTGTGTTTACTGCTTTTGTGTGTGTCTGTGACTTGGCTTGCTTGTGTGCTTGTGTCTTCCTACATGTGCGTGCGTTTGTTTCTCTCTCTCTGTGTGTGTAGGACTCCTTCATGGTGGTCTTCTCTCTTTCGAGTTGCCGCGTGTTGCACGCTTCAGAGCAGGCTCCCAGCATTCTTTGCTGCAAGAGGAAGTTCCTGGAGTCGGCCAAGTTTGTGGAGCTGCTTTACCACCAGGACGTCAACGTCTTCTACTCACACACAGCGCAGCCACACCTGCCACCGTGGAGCAACTCCCACTCAGGTGAGATTTTATTTTAGTTGTGTAATTTAAACATCTATTTGTCTTTTATAAAATAAAGATTCAGATTTACTTATGTGTGACACAAAAACTGATCAAATTTTGAGTCAGCCACTTTTTTTTTCTTTTTGTCTTGGTATGATTTTTTTTCTGCATAAGCCAAGTGTGTTTTTTATGTGGAAATTAAGGATAATTAATATTCTGTTTTTCTGACTTTACAGTAGGGGTTCTGTTTGACTGTGCCCAGGTCAAGTCTTTTTTCTGCAGAATCAGGTCAGTGGTTTTTACTCTTTTTTTTTTCCCTTCATTTTTTTTTCACTACACTCTATCTTATGTAGATTTTTGTATTTGGCATTCAGAAATTTAATGGAAAATGTGAGTACTGGCAGGTCATTGTGCAGTCACCAATGTCTACCAGTAGATGGGAGTAAAGACAAATCAGACTTAGACAGCTTTCATTATACTGTATGTTGACAAAATTTCATGATGTTTTGCTTTCTCAGTTGTGTTACTGAAAAACTTTGGGGTTTTTTCTCTGCTAATTATGATTGAAATGTGGACTCCTATATATTTTTAGGGGAGGTAAGGACCGTGAAGGTGAGATGCGTTACAACCCGTTTCGAATCACACCCTACCTGCTGAAGGTCCAGGGGACAGGAAGTAGCGGGGAGGAGGAGGAGCCGTGCTGCCTGGCGCTGGCTGAACGCATAATCTCCGGATATGAGGGTCAGTTTTTCACAGTCTGCACATTACACATGAGTATCCAACACTTTCAATACTTTGAATTTGTTTGCAGACACTCTGCTTCACTTCCTATGAGGAAATAACTAAGACGTTTCCTCTTCACTGAAAAAAAACACTGACATTGGCATGGATGTCAAATATTGCATAATACAGTCATTTGTATGTTATTGTCGCACAATTATCTACGAGCGCTTTCCCACAGAGTAGTACTTTTTCTCTTAATTACAGGTACAGGATAGGAACTAAAACTGAGTTGTAGGAACTACTCTCCCCAAGGGAACTTTTTGGTTGTGCATTCACACAGGCAGTAGAACCATGGTACGCAGCAGTGTGACATAATCTTATTCTGCATCCTCCAAAGCACTTTTACACACAATACAACTAACACACACAGGGATGGAAAATGATCTATATTTATGTTCAAAATGTAAGTGAATAATATCTAATACAAATGAGTCCATTCTGTTGTTCATTAACAATGACAGAACAACAGAGTTAACGTGTCCACACTGTCTTCTCTTCATCTGTTCATGGACCAGATGTAGACAGAAGTTCACACAGATGCGGATACAAACTGAAACACTACAGATGCTGTGCCAAAGGGGAAAGCCGAAAAGACCACATGAAGTGTTTATTATTGTTAATGTGAAAAGCAACAGGACTTATGTCTGCGACCTGATTACAGTTGCGCTGTATTCACCGTAACACACTCTCTCTTCTGCAAGATGTGGAAATGGGCATAGCTTGAGATGTAACAATCAGCAAACATTCACGTCATATAGTTCCTGTAGAACTAAAAAAAAAAAAGATCCTTTCTACAAGTAGGAGCTAAAAAGGTTCCAAGAACTACAAAAGGTTTCTACAGTGGGAAAGTGCCTTTTATAAGAAAAGTATAAAGGATTTCATTGATTGATAACTAACGGTGACTATTCATTCATGCAGCACCTCGTATCCCCATGGACAAGCGCATCTTCACCACCACACACTCTCCTGGTTGTGTGTTTTTGGAAGTGGACGACAGGTCACTATACACTCAAAAAACGCACAGTAAGGGATGATTTTCTTCTGTTAGTTTGTGTAGTTAATGTCTAAGCTGTTCTTATTATCCACAGGGCTGTGCCGCTGTTGGGATACCTTCCTCAGGACCTAATTGGCACTTCATTGCTGACTTGCATCCACCCTGACGACCGCCAACTCATGTTGTCTATGCATCGGAAAGGTACCAGAACAACCAGCCTTGAAGCATTAGCATGGACTGACCTGGTCTTGGTCTTGTCTTTGACATCCATTGTGTTGGTTTCTACTCAACCTTTCCGTTCCGTATGCAGTGCTGAAGTATGCAGGCCAGCCTCCGTTTGAACACTCGCCAGTGCGTCTGCGTTGTCAGAATGGGGACTACATCACTTTGGATACCAGCTGGTCAAGTTTCATCAATCCTTGGAGCCGGAAGGTGGCCTTCATCATTGGACGGCATAAAGTCAGAACGTAAGTGAAAAATGGCGAAAAGACAAGAATCAATAGCATCTGTGTTTATTCACATCAGACTTGGAGAATGAAATGGATGTTCACTTATCTGTAATTCACAAGTATGACATTGTTCATAAAATAATTATTAAATATACTACAATGAAATTGACCTCACTATGCTGTCGTCTTCAGGAGTCCACTTAATGAGGATGTCTTTGCGGCCCAAACAAAGGCTGATTTCCCAGTTACCCATGAGGAAATTAAAGATTTACAAGCTAAGATCTACAAGCTTTTCTTGCAGGTAAAATCAAAGGTTCATGATAAATATAACATCACATCAAAGGTTTACTTAATTGTAAATAAAAAAATAAAAACTGACAGAGAGAAAAGCATAAGTAAGGCTTTCTTTATGACACCCATGCATATCCCTCCATCAACCATTTTCCACCGCTCATCTGGGGCCTGGTCGCGGGGGCAGCAGTCTAAGCAGGGGGGCCCAGACCTCCCTCTCCCCAGACACATCCTCCAGTTCTTCCGGAGGGGCCCCAAGGCGTTCTAAAGCCAGCAGAGAGACATAGTACCTCCAGCGTGTCCTGGGTCTGCCCCGGGGCCTCCTCCCGGAGGGACATGCCTGCAAACTGTCCCCTAGGGAGGTGTCTGGGGGGCATCCGAAACAGATGCCCGAGCCACCTTGGCTGTCTCCTTTTGATGTGGAGGAGTAGTGGCTCTACTCCAAGCTCCTCCCTGGTGACCGAGCTCCTTACCCTATCTTTAAGGGTGCGCCCGGCTACCCTGTGGAGGAAACTCATTTTGGCCGCTTGTATCCGGGATCTTGTCCTTTGGGTCATGACCCCAAAGATCATGACCATTGGGAGGGTAGGAATGTAGATCGACCGGTAAATTGAGAGCCTCGCCTTTCGGCTCAGCTCCCTCTTCATCACAACGGTGTTGCACCGATCGTCTGTCGATCTCATGCTCCATTTTCCCCCTGCTCGTGAACAAGACCCTGAGATACTAAACTCCTCCACTTGGGGCAAGGACTCCCCACCAACCTGGAGAGGGAACACCACCTTTCTCCGGTCGAGAACCATGGCCTCAGATTTGGAGGTGCTGATCCTCATCCCGACAGCGTCACTCTGGGCTGCAAACCGCCCCAGTGCATGCTGAAGGTCCAGGTCTAACGGAGCCAACAGGACCACATCATCTGCAAAAAGCAAAGATGAGATCCTGAGGTCCCCAAACCGGACCCCCTCCAGCACCTGGCTGCGCCTAGGAATTCTGTCCATGTAAGTAATGAACAGAACCGGTGACAAAGGGCAGCCCTGCCAGAGTTCAGCACGCAGTGGGAACGAGTCCGACTTCCTGCCAACAATGCGAACCAAGCTCCTGCTCCGAGAGTACAGGGACTGGACAGCCCTTAGCAAAGGGCCCCGGACCCTATACTCCCGGAGCACCCCCCACAGGACGTCCTGGGGGACACGGTCGACCGCCTTCTCCAGGTCCACAAAACACATGTGGACTGGTTGGGTGAACTCCCATGAACCCTCGAGCACCCTGTGAAGAGTATAGACCTGGTCCAGTGTTCCGTGACCAGGACAGAGCCTGCATTGTTATTCATGTATCCGAGGTTCGACTAACAGCCGGATCCCCCTCTCCAGTACCCTGGAATAGACGTTTCCGGGGCGGCTGAGGAGTGGAGATTTCCAACCGCCTCAGTGACTTCAGCTTGTGTATTGGATGAGTCCACCTCCGAGCAACCAGCCTCTGCTTCTTCAGTGGAAGACATGACCGCAGGATTGAGGAGATACTCAAAAGTATTCCTTCCACTGCCCGACATCCCCAGTTGAGGTCAGCAGAACCCCACCTCCACCAGAAATGGTGTTGGTGGAGCACTGCTTCCCCCTCCTGAGGTGCCGAATGGCTTGCCAGAATTTCTTCGGGGCTGACCGGTAGCCCTTCTCCATGGTCTCTCCGAACTCCTCCCAGGCCCGAGTTTTTGCCTCAGCTACCACCTGGGCCGCAGCGCGCCTGGCCTCAACTACCTCGGGAGTCCTATGAGCCAATAATGTCCGATGGACTCCTCCTTCAGCCTGGCGGCAACCCTTACTTCTGGTGTCCACCACGGGGTTCGGGGATTGCCACCACAACAGGCACCAGAGACCCTGCGACCACAGCTCCAAGCAACAGCTTTGACAATAGAGGTGGAGAAAGAACATGGTCCGTTCGGACTCAATGTCTCCAGCCTCCCCCAGGATCTGTGTGAAACTCTCCTGGATGTTGGAGTTAAAGACTGCACAGACAGGGGATTCGGTGAGACGTTCCCAACAGACCCTGACAACATTTTTGGGCCTGCCGAGTCTCTCCGACTTCTTCCCCAGCCAGCACATCTATCTCACCACCAGGTAGTGATCGGTGGACAGCTCAGCCCCTCTCTTCACCCAAATGTCCAAGACACGCAGTCTGAGATCAGCTGATACGACTACAAAGTCCATGATCAACCTCCGACCTAGGGTGTCCTGGTGCCATGTGCACTTGTGGACACCCCTGTGCTCAAACATGGTGTTCGTTATGGACAAGCCGTGACTACCACACAAGTCCAATAATGAAACACCACTCGGGTTCAGATCAGGGAGGCCATTCCTCCCGATCACCCCCCTCCAAATCTCACTGTCATCACCCACGTGGGCGTTGAAGTGCCCCAGCAGGACAATGTAGTCCCCAGTCGGGGCACAGTCCAGCACCCCCCCCAGGGACTCCAAGAAGGTCTGATACTCTGCACCACTGTTCTGCCCATAGGCCGCCACAATGGACAGAGCCCTGTCCCCCACCTGAAGGCGAAGGGACGTGACCCTCTCATTCACCGGGGTAAACTCCAACACCTGGTGACTGAGCTGTAGAGTAATAAGCAAGCCCACACCAGCCCGCCGCCTCTCACCATGGGCAAATCCAGTATAGTGGAGCGTCCAGCTCCTCTCAAGGAGCTGGTTTCTGGAGCCCAAGCTGTGTGTGGAGGTGAGCCCAACTATATCTAGCCGGTACCTCTCAACCTCCCGCATGAGCTCAGGCTCCTTCCGCTCCAGCGAGGTGACATTCCATGTTCTGAAAACCAGAGTCTGTGTCCGGGGATCAGGCAGCCGAGGCTCCTGCCATCGTATACTGCCCAATCCACAATACACCCAGCCCCTACAGTGGCCCTCTGTGGGTAGTGGGCCCACAGGAGGGGGTGGAAGAGCGACCCCTTGTCGTCCTTTCGGGCTGAGCCCGGCCGGGCCCTGCGGGCAATGACCCGGCCACCAGGCGCTCTCTTAGGAGCCCCGACCTCAGGCCTGGCTCCAGGGTGGGGCCCCGGCTCCGCCTTGCCAGGCGACATCACAGTCCTCCTTTGGTTCTTATGCATAGGGGCTTCAGAACTGCCTTTTGTCAACCCATGCATATCTTGTGCATAACATGAGTAGTGTTTTTCTTTTACTGTGTTTTCTCTTCATGCCTCACATGTCTTTGTCTGTTCTGCAGCCGGTCCACAACAATGGCTCTAGTGGTTACGGCAGCCTGGGGAGTAACGGCTCTCATGAGCATTACATTAGTGTAGCTTCTTCAAGTGACAGCAATGGAAACCTGTGGGAGGATTCACACCGAGGACCGGTGAGACATGGCATTGACATCACACATCAGGAAGCCAGTCTGAGCTCAGTTTGTAATTATGTCCAATAGATTATTTAATTTCCCCTCGTGGGACGATTAAAAGCATATCTATTAAACCACACTAATACACTTTCTGTATGTGTGTGTGTGTGCGTGTGTGTGCCTTTGCAGATGACCTTGCAGCAGATATGCGCTGATGTGAACCGAGTCAAGGCTTGGGGCCAGCAAGCATATTTGGATTCCACTCACAAAATTGCTGTTCTTGGCAAACCTGCCCCAGGTATGAGTCTGAACACACTGAAATTATTTTGTATACGTAAAAGAGTTCATTACATTAATGACACCTGAGGTTTTTTTTTTTTTCATGAAAATGTGGTGAATGTTGTCAACAGTCATTCCGCTTTGTTAACACTACTTCAATAAACCAGCGAGCATGTTGGCATCATAGAAGGCCAAAACAAACCCACACCATAGGAGAGGAGCTACGTGATTGAATGAATGAATTGCATTTTTATTGTCATTTTGGCAAGTACATCGAGTGGACCCTGGAACGAAGTATTGATGCATTTATTCTCACTGTTATCGGACTGATAAAAAATAAAACAGGTCAACAGTAATAAAATATTATAAGGCTTTTATTACATACTTGTAGACAAATCTTATTCAAAGGTCTATAACCCTAACCCTAACCCACACCATAGCAGAGAAACTACTTATGATGTTATTAATACAATTTTATAGACAAATTATATTATTTTTGTAGTTGTGATGGAGAAAATAATTGAGAAGCACTGAGTTAATGGAATAAATGGTCAAATGACCCTTCATTCACCCACAGCACATCGGCCCCCCGCAGTGTCAAATCCTGAGGTCAGAGATCACGAAGAAGGCAGGAAACAAACACACATTCCCTCCTATCAGCAGATCAACTGTGTGGACAACATCATCAGGTGTGTGGCTGTCAGACCAATGGGCTCATTCTCTAATTTTTCAAATTACTTATGAAAGCATCTACGAAAAACCAATATAATAGTAACGTTTTGGATCCTTGCTGTGTTTCAGATATTTGGAAAGCTGTACAGGTCCTGTTCTTAAGCGCAAGAGTGAATGTCATTCTTTGGCCACGTCTTCATCCTCCTCCTCTACCTCAGAAGATGATAAACCGCCTGGGGCCACTGATGTGGCTCCGACCAGTTCAGATGGTATAAATATACATTCAGAAAAGCTCTGCTCCATATGTTCTGTGTAGATCCTTTGAAAGGTGTCTTTGCCTGCTCTTCACAACCATTTCATCTGTTTGCAGTCGTGGTCTTGGACAGTGAGGTGTCGGTGGGTCCTACAGCCGCAGCTGTAGTTGGAGCACCACTGACGGACATCACCATGTCCACCAAGGCCATGAGTGTCGTCTCCGTCACCAGTCAGTGTTCATACAGCAGCACCATTGTCCACGTCCCGCAGCCTGAGTCAGGTAAATGTCGCAGTTTAATGAACTGAACATATTCTGAAAACAATTCATAGAAAAAAAGCGGAACTTAAACAAATGGCAATCAGTAAGTGAACTGAACCTGTTTTCAGTGAATCTGAGGTTTCACACAAAAATGGCTTGAATCTGTTTTTATATTTTATTTAGACAATATTACAGTTACTTTTATACACTACGAGATGACATTCACAACCCACAATGGCACGATCAGAGACAACAGCTAAAAAAATAACAACACACAAAGAACACAAAAAAATGCAAAACAGGTACAATGACTACATAAGTCACATAGACATGTTGACCTCTGACCTAAGTCTTACAAGCCCTGCTTGGGTATATAGAGCTGAACCAATGTGGTGTGCTGGTATATTTTCCATGTAACGGTAGTTTATAAGTGGTTTCATATCTTGTAGTACGTCCTACTTCTTTTTTTCATCCGGTAGATTATTTACTCCAGGTTCACACAACTGTAGAAACTGGACAACATAACCTACTGGACCTAACCTTCAACCACATCTTGATTGGAAGGGGGTGGGGTTTAATTTCTATTTTCTATCAATACATTTCTTGGTGATTGTCAACAGAATTTCTGTCATGGTCATGAAGAACACAAGAAAACACAACATGGGTACAATGACAAAGTAACACATAAATAAGTAAATTGCATGAGTCACATAAAGACTGACTTCCTAAGTCCTACAAGTCCTGCTCAGGTCTATCGAGCTCAACCAATGTGGTGGTGACAGAAATCTTGTGTTTTTTTGTGCACAGAGGCTACAGCGCTGGAGGATGCACCCATGGGTAGTGAACCAAACGATGCGACTGCAACACCAGCGCGTCCAGTGCCAAGCCCCGCCACAGAAGAGCGGAGGTTTGTGGGTCTCACCAAGGAGGTGCTGTCCGCTCACACCCAGAAGGAGGAGCAAGAGTATGTGGACCGCTTCCGCCATCGAATCCTCCAGAGCCCTTACAGTTCATATTTACAGCTGGACAACAGTTCCATGGCTCACTCTCACCACCCTGGTACGTACGCAATACTTAATATCACAAACATCATCTCTGTTGGGCAATCTGTGCAGCTTTGGTTCATCTGTTGTTCAGCCGTACAGCCGTACATCCCTATCCCTCAACCATCTGTGCATTGCAAGCAGTTCAGGGTTTTAGATTTGTACATAAATACCCATTTTTCTGACCATAAGGTACAATATTAATGAACGGGGCCAATGGTCATTGTCTGATTTTAAACCCATTCGGGGCTTCGTGAAAGCTTGCAGGACATTTGAGACTGACGTCCTAGAGCAGGCATCCACCATCCATTGGCAGTTTGCAGGGTAACTTGCCCAGCGTTGCCTCCCTATCTTTTATTTTCCAATGCGCCCACGTTGCTCACAATTTAACTTGTAATGACCAGTTGACACCAATATCTAGCGATGGAGTTAATCTACCTGGAATGATGGCAAGCTCCAAATGTTGTGTAGGTTATCTTCTTGCTCCCTCCACTTCCGTACCATTGATTAATTAACGTTGAATTTTCACAGCTGCTCTATTCCCATATTCTCCTATGTAACTGATCCGCTTTGTGAGCATATCTCTAAACAGGTAGTTGTAATGCTCCAACAACCCATCAAGTGGCTTTGTGGCTTACAGAAGTCATGCTAGAACATTTTGACATTTTGATTTTTGAGCACCGTGTCCATAAGCACAACCACAATTAATACATAAAGCACACTGTTGATTTTTGAGAACACTAGAGGATTTTAAGTGTGCCTTGTAGTTTGAAAAGTACAGTTCATACGTATGCCTTTGCACGAGTGCCAAATATTTTTTTCATGCACAGTCTATTTGCATTGTACCATTCCATTTTTTTCTTTGCACTGTATTTGTATCCTATTCTGTTTTGCATTTCATTGCACTGTAAAAGTAGAAACACTACAATCTAGTTGTACACATGTACAATGACAATAAAGGGCATTCTGATTCAGATTCTGATCTTACGGCAGGCGACTACTTGCGCCCGTTGAGTGGTGGTGGGTGGAACCGCTCTCGGAAAGGAAAGGCACAGCGACACAAGCGTCCCAAACCCCAGGGTTCCTCAGACAGCTATGCCTCTCCGGCAGGTCCCCCTCGTCGAGTCCCTGACTCATCGTGGCCGTCCTCAGAGTCATCCCAACCTCAGATGGGGGCGCCCTACAGCCAAGCAACCCCACTCCAGGCTCCCTTCTTCCACATGATGGGGACCCAGCCTGGTCCTGAGGAATCACCAAGACCACAACCAATGCCTGGAGCGACTCCGATGGTACTCCAGCCTTCTGACCAATCACAGATTCATTACAACTTCAATGTCATGCAATCAGCTCAAACTATGCCGGGCATTCAACCAATCCAGATGGAGACGGTCCAGAATCTACAGAATATCCAAAACTTTTCCAATTTGCAGCCCATGACTCCAGCGCAGGGCATTAACCCTTATGTGACTCCAGTCATGGCTGTCATTCTGCCCAACTACCCAACCTTCACTGCAGGTTACCCTTCCATTTACCCACTATCAGCTCCCTCTGTATTGTCCCAATCACCTATCAACATGACGGGCTTTTTGCCCAGTAGTGCCCCTTACCCTCAGCCCCAATTCCAAACCCAGTGTAACCTCCACACCCAGACTTCCCCAGGCACCCTGCTCTGCTCACCTAGAGCCAGCTCCTCTGTGGGAGAGGAGGAGGAAGCAGCAGGCCCTCGGGCTTTATTCTCCAGCTCTCGCTCCAGTTCACCTTTGCAGCTCAATTTGCTGCAGGAAGAGTTGCCCAAGCCGAGCGAGGGGCAGGGCAGTACAGGGCACAACCACGCCGAGAGCCTCCATGAACAACACGCCAATGAGGTGAGATTGCACACACCTTTTTAAAAATATTTTATTTAGATTTTTTTAATAGACAATATTACAGTTATATATAACATATATAATAACACGTAAATAAGTGAACTGCATTAATCACATAGAAACATATGTTGACCTCTGACCTCCCTAAGTCCTACAAGCCCTGCTCGGGTATGTAGAGCTAAACCAATGTGGTGTGCTGGTAAATTTTCCATATAGTTTATAAATGGTTCCATATCTTGTAGAACATCCTACTTCTTTTTTTCATCCAGTAGGTTATTTTGTCCAGGTTCACACAACTGTTGACTTCTCATCACATCTTGATCGGAAGGGGGGCGGGGTCTAATTTCAATTTTTTTGTTTTTTTTTAAATTATTTTTTTAATCAATACATTTTTACGTGATTGTATTTCTGTGAGTTTCTTCACATACTTTGACAGTTTGAGTTTAGGTACATTCACTAGTAGACAGACGTCAGGGTCCAGTGGAAATTTTACCCCATGGATATTCCATAGTTTCACATACACTGATGTAACAAAGTAAATCAGATAAATGGGTGCATGAAGACATTGGAGAAAAGTAGGTGTTAATTCACTATCGTATCATCACCATCTGTGAAGCTTATAGAGTAATGCCATTTTACAGGATGAGCTGAATAATATTAGAATAATAATCGGTTCAGTATGAATGTACACATCATTTTAATACACTCAGTCCAAGGCACATTGTGGTCGTATACACCAGCTGTCCTTTTTCCGGTCCTGTTGATGTTTAGGTCGTTTCTCTCTGTCTGCAGTAATATTACAACAACATTTCCTTTGCTTAGGGTGATGCCCCAAGTGAGTCTGGGCACCATGATGCTCAGTCTACATCAAGCGAATTGCTTGACCTGCTGCTGCAGGAAGATGCCAGGTCTGGAACCGGCTCCAACGCCTCAGGTTCTGGGTCAGGGGAGTCTGGGGGCTCCTTGGGATCTGGATCTGGAAGTGGCTCAAATGGAACGTCCACATCACATACTGGTATGAAGGAAGAAGAAAAAAAATTGGCACAGCCAATTATTTAGAGTGGGCTGTCCAGTACCCAAAAGGGTTGGCAGTGTGAATCCCGCTGTGTCCTGGTCCTGTGCTTTCACCTCCCTTGAATGTATTTATGAATGCGTGTGAATGTTTGGTTGTGTGTGGTGGTGGGAGGGGTGCGCTTGCAGATTCCGTCAGTCAGCAGTGGCTACAAAATGTAGTTTACCACCACCATAGTGTGAATAGATATTGGATCTTTTTTTCTTATAATTAAAAAAAATAACTAGATCTTGATGTGTGCACTTTGAATTCTCTGCAAAAAAAGCTCTATAGAAATCTAATCCAGTATTATTATTATTATTATTATTATTATTAT